>VZSE01003132.1:187929-262296 GCA_013398275.1 Promerops cafer | reverse complement strand
TTTTTTTTTTTTTTTTTTTTTTTGATAATTCTAAAGTTCAGGACTAGGGAACAGTGGCGGGGATGTAAAGGTGGACCTCCCTATCACCAAGGGTTTCAGATGACCTGATGCTGTAGTTTGCCATAAAGCCCAAATGCAACATTCAACAGCCTTACCAGGCCAGGCTTCCCAGTTTGTTTCAGCACATCAGCTGAGCCATTGGCACTAGTGTGTTTCTCGAACGCACATTCTACTTTCAAAGTATTTAATTATGAAAGCATCCAAGTGAGGTCAGCTTTTTACTTATACAACATTCAGATAAAGAAGGCTCCAGATTTTCGTGCTGATTACTTATGTCTTATTTTAAATGCAATGAAAAGCTAAAGCAAAGAGCCATGGATTCTCCAAAAAGCTAAAACATTTGAGATCTCTGGTTCAAGTGAGCTCAGTGGAAAGACAATAAGCATTTCTCTTCACTTTCCTGGGTTTGTATAAAGGAATTATGATAATGAATCATTCACACTGCACAAATGTAAACCATTTCATTAGTAAAGGACATTAAATCACATAAGGACTTTTTTTCCTTTTCTTTTTTTTTTTTTTTTNTTTTTTTTTTTTTTTTTAACCTTTATTTAGGGGCTTAAGCACAAGTTTTTAGTGACTTTCCCAAAACTACCTATGTAGGTACTTGCCCTTCCTCCAAGGTCTTCTGGAAGAAGTCAATGGGGCAAGACAAAGCAGAACTGATTCTGTGACACACAGACATTATAAGAGGTGTCTAAAAGAAGAAAAATTTTTTCAACTTATGTTCTGGTTATGAATGAACCCCAAGAGGCAGAGGGTCTTTTATTTCATGCAATCACTTTCAGAAATCTAATGCATTTCTTCAAAAGCAGCATTGCACAATAATAAGTATTGTAAATCATGTGTCTTTAGCAAGTGATAAAAAGAACAGAGAAGTTATACGGAGAAATTAAACTGAAATCATCTGAAAAGAAGTTCACAGTGCTTTTTAATTATCTTACTTGTTTAAAAATAACTCTTCCACTATCTTCAAAGGAAAAAGACCATGACATCTGATGAGTTTGTTAGCTCTACATAAAGAACCAAATAACTTCAATACTATGCAATTGTTTAAGTCTAAGATACAGGGCAAAACAATGGCATAGGTTCTATTTTCAGAGGAAAATGTATATAAATTAAACTCACATAAATATGTGAATAAAAGTGAATAAACAATGACTTAAAAGAAATGTGCTAGCAATATGGCTGCTCGTAGTGGCAGAAAACACTACTTATTTATTTGAAATTGTCCTAGGACAGAAATATTTTAGAAATACTGCTGTTAATATTTGAAAAAACATTGTGAAAGTATACTGGTATGCCAGATAAACAAAACCACAATTTTATTTTTGTATGCTATGAATACTAAGAAAGTTTGTAGGAAATATATTGTGTATGGGTATTTTTTCTTCTCACATTAATATAGGAGGCTCATTTCAATATCCTTGAACATCTGCAAGGTAAAGAGAGAATAATGATCCTTACTCTGCTAGCTCTTCTGTGCAAATATTAAAATTGTGCATTCAATATTAAATATTTTTTGCTTCTTCTTTAGTATGTGAGCACCTCAAAATCTTATGATGTATCATACCAGAAAAATAAAATTACCTGCACTTCTCTGAAAGAGAAGAGAGATTGAGACTCTTAGAAATATTCATTTGTGCTGAGAATCAAACCTCATTCTCCTGTGTTCCAGGCTAATGTGTTAATTGCTGCACAGCAACAAAAAGCAGTATCACATACACAACAAACCTCCTTTTATCTAACATCAACATAAGGTTAAAAAAAGTCATCAGTGCTGTAAGAAAGTACTGCACTAAATATACATATTTACTATGCTTGAAGACTGAAGGAGAGGAGAGCAAAAACGGCTGGCATCCTTACTTAAGTTTCTGCTGGAGTCTTCCCTAGTTTAAGAAATGAATACACATGACAATCCTCAACCAGCCTAAACAATCTGCATAAATCACGTTAACTAAAGTTTATCTATTCCAATTTAATTTGAACATCTACAACATATTTAGTTAATATACTCCAATATTTATAACTCATAGTATTTCACTGCCAGTCTACCTTTGCAGTTTGTAACCTTAACACTATAAATACATCAAGATGTCTTGGTTTGATTATTTAACATTAGCCACTGTTTGAAGGTACTCTTGAAGAGCACTACTCCATGAAAAAAGACAGAGTTGTAATTTTCAAATGCTGTTATTCAGAGGCCTATTACATATTGTGAAATAACATACTTCGTGAAACAGTATGTTGTGAGAGAAAAGCACAAAGTTAATACTATGACATATTCCCAGAAATTTCTGGCACATAGAAAAAGCAGGGGTTTATTAGAAAGAATCAGAAATACTTTGATACTGTTCTCAGTTGGAACTAGGTCACTGGATGGTAGCTCTTGATTAACATTACAACGTTTAAAATAGCCCCTACTATTTTCCCCCTGAATCTCAAAGATTGTTCTGGAACAGCAGGAGTTGACACTACAGGAAGAATTCACACTTCCCTGCAATAAGCAGAAGCTATGACTTGTTACAGATCTATTTTTCCAAAATCTGTGGGTGTATGAGCTTGGCATTTCCATGCTAAACAGGAGGAAAACTCCACTAAAGAGGATAGAAAAAGCTGCAAATGTATTAGAAGGAAGAGAAGCAAGGACTCCAGCTAGCTTCAAAACTTACTGCATATGCTGGTCCCCTCTCCGTGATCCACTGCATGTCAGTGCTTAGCATCACGCTGTGTAACAACCTACTTGTCAAGGCTGTAAATGTGAATATCTTAAGAGTCAATTAATCTAGCCTGATTTTTTTTCAATCAAATGGTAGGAGATATATTCTGACTCCTATCAGCCTTAAAATAATTGCTGTACTCTGTCAGCAGAAGTAAAACATAAGGCTTAGCATATTTGCTTCTGCAAAGCTGCAAATATTGGGAAATTGCTGGACAGACTAAAACAGGAGGAAGTTGTGTTTTGCTTCCTTTTTTTCTGATGTGATATGAGAAATCAGAATTTCCCGCTGTGTTGATGGCAATAAATAGAATTGCAATTATAAAACCGCCAATCAGAGAACACTTCCTACTGGTCCCACTTTCTTGTCATTAATGATAAAGTGGGGAAGAAATGGTAGTTGCACATACTGTAATTATAATTAAGCCCAGTAATACACTGCCTACTCAGCACTATAAATCTGACTTCATTAGTGTCCAAAGAAATACTACTTTGACTTACACCTAGCACATTTTCATACTGTGATAAGCATTTCAGGGCAAGAGTTGGTTTCTGATCACCTGGTTTCTGATGAGTTGGCCATGTTTAGGACCAGCTTCTTCCTTCCTTGTAGTAGGGCTGTATGCATGGCAATTAACCGAAGGGATAATACTTAAACCATACCATGTATATCCAGTTGAGGGTCCTAGCATAGCTAAGTTAGATATAGTAGTAGGCACAAATTCTGCTGAAGCTTCTCTCTTTACTGTTTGTAATGACATAGCTGCCTTAAAGGAATAGAAGCAGCCATGACCTGAGCTGCTGAGCTGGATTCTGCCAGCAGCTGTTGAGGAGTCCAGTTCTTCTCCCAGTGAATCCTAGGTGACCTCTTCAAGGTGACATCAGAAAGGGTTATTGTTGTGGTGCTGGTTGCAGAATACTCAGATCCCCATCATGGATGGAGAAATTGCTAGACAAGGACAGTGACATCTCCTAGTATGTTTGAAACTCTAGGCAGATCTAGGGAAATAAACCACATGGAATGACAAAGTGAATATATTGTTTGATTATTTAGGAAGAAAGCAAATGAGATATCATACCATTGCATTTCATATGACATGACTGAGCCATATCTGATCATTCTCACATCTCCTTTCTGAAATGCTGAAGAAAACTGGATTTCACAATTCTTCTCCTTTACTCATAGGAACCTTCAACCCTGCTTAATGATATTAGGATATCATTAATCCCTTATATTTAAAAAGCAATTATAAATTTGCTATGTACAGTACAGCAGCCAACAAGTTGTACTTTTCTGGGCAGTAGAGAGATACATCTTCTGGTCCCTATCATCTCGTTCTCCAGTAGCAAGTGGATATCACAAAGGCAAAAATAGTGAGAGTATAGCTGGGAGAATGGATGAAGTGCCGAAGCATTTTAGAATATCTGAGTTACATAAGCTTTTATGGTTGAAGTTTTCTGAGGACATGCATTTCAATTCCTCTTCCTAGTCATGTTTTACACCTCTCAGTTTAATTTGTTTTTCCATAGTCACTTCAGCCAAAACACAGAACAAGCATACTGTAAGAATGGCCAAGAATATATTCATCCATTTTTTGAGGATAACAAGATTAAGTGAAATAAATGTTTCTCTCAATCCCCTCACAGAAGGGATCTGTCACATAACTCAGAGGTGATTAAAATTTGAAATTTTTGTGGTTCTTAACATTTGAGCCACACCTCACAATGAGATACACAACTATTATATAGGCTAGATTCTCTGTACTTAGAACCTATAAGCTAATCTTAAATGAGATTATGGGACACTTAAAACATTCTCTGCCTCTGATATAGATATTTTTTCAAATCTTCAGAGCTATAATACTGCCTTTATGACCTGTACATGCATTCGAGTTGACAGAACACAACAAAGAAAATTGGGTAGAAAAAACCTGAAGTTCTTCAAGCATCCTACAATGATCATAGGATATTGCATGTTAGGCTTCTCACTCAGCTAGCAAACTGCATGTGAAGAATATGTATTACCTAATACACGAGTATGTACTACCAGAATAACGTAAGGGATAAATCACTGTTGGCCCATGAATGTTGGTTTTCACACTGACCATGTCAGTTTGTGACCTTGTTCAGCAGCACTTTTTCTCCATGGTGTGCTAGTGAAGCAAGAAAAACATCTTGAAGTGTTTAAAAATATTCATTGCTATAAATATATATATATATATATATCAAAATAGTATCTCAAAGTATATACAAATTATATACCAAATATCACTTTTGATATCTATTAACTGTCCGCAGTTGAAGGATGCAACATATGTAAGGGTATTTGCCTGGCAGTAAATCTTGGGTTTACACCTATTTTATCAAAGACTTAGCACAACTACTGATTTTAACTGACTCAGAATTACCATCTGAATATTACAGTTTTGTGGTGTATTTGGACAGACAACAGGGTTTCTGACCTTTCCTTTTCTGCTTTTGGCAAGTCCTTGCTCCTTTCAGATGGTCAGAAAGCTTGAAAACAGTATGCAAAAGCCCTGCTCTGCCACACCATAGGTACTTTGCAATACCTCAATAGCCAAAAGGTGTGTCCACATTGCCTTTAAATACACCTTAATAGAATGTTCAAGTAAAGGAAAGGTGATTTAAGAGAGTGAAAAATGCAAGAATTAAAAAATAAACTAATTTGAGCTAATTATTTTCCATCAGTTCATACAACATTTACAAGGGTAGTATACTTGCAACAGTATGAATTAATGTTTTGTTGCTTCCTGAATTTCAGGTTAATGTGAAGAGAATTGTAGAATTTCATTTAAGTCCTCGAACACATGTAACTTTTAACCATTATAGTTTCCGAAAGAAACAATTTATAACAATCAGGGAAGAATCCAAAGTAGCTTTCAGAAGAAGATATTAATATATGCGTATTACCAAGTCCTATTCACAGGATGCTGTTCCCAGCCGTTTGACATCTCAGGTGAGCATGCATTACTCTTTATAGTGCAAATCTGCTCTCTAGTGGCAAAAATTACCACAGTAATTTTATACAAAAATTCTTAGTTGATCCTGAGGTAATTAAGTAAATACATTGCTGTTTTGCAGAGTGGGTAATAAGGGAAAAAAAAAGATTAATGAAATAAATATTGGAGTGACTGAACTTGAGAGTACCTAACTCTGTTCAGATCTGATAATTCCAGTTAATTTTTCTATCAGTACCAGATCAATCTCTTTAATATAGCTTAAAATACAATTGATGTACAGTGGAAAATCACAAGAAGAAATATAACAAATTTTTAAAAACTGAAAAAGCTAATGTACTACTGGCATGAATGATGAATGAGTTCAGCAGATTTGAATCAGCAAGCTTGAAAGCTTGTAAGATAGGAATGTCAACTGTCAATGCACACACAGGTTATTACTTGTCAGCAACACTTCTTCCTCCTCAAACTAGGAAGTAACCATAGAAATAGGAGATAACAATGTCATTAGATCATTTTAATAATTTCTTAATTACATCTTTCCTTGCAGAATTTTCCGAGACAGACTTTTTAAAGAAAGACTGTTAATGCAACTGAATTTAGAGTCTGCTCATTTCACTGTGAAGACTTTTACACCTTGTTATTAGCTCCTGACATCATGACTCTGTTTAGATTAGAATGGGTAGCACAACCCTTTCCAGCTTGTCAGCTACATCATTCTTCATTTTAGTAATTCACATATGTGTGCTTACTTATGAACACAGGTAGATTAAACTGCAGCAGAATAACTAAATTTGCCACAATTTCCAGGTTGAAATAGATACATGGGTGAGGAATGAATCACTAGTTTCCAGTCCAGGAAGTAAAGGCTACCCAACACTGGCCATTTTAATACACAGAAGTTCAGCAGCAGCTAGGTGTGCATTTTTGACTGGCACAGAAAAGAGGATGATGTCCAGTTCTGCCATAGCCATAGCCTCCAAGACATCTGATATTTGAGAGCATATTGGCAGAAAAAAAAGTGAGCATATTGGTAGGATATAATTGAGTTTTATAAATAGTTAAGAAGATTTAACTGTCATAAGAAATATTTGGAGTTCTCCTTATATCAATGAAGTTGCATGATATGAACATCTCAGATGTTCAGTAAAAGGAAAATAAAAAAGAGTAGGAAAAAAGTGGGTCAATACAAAAAAATGAGCTTGTGCTTCATAACAATCAGAGACTTCACAGAGCATGCTGACTTTGTTAATTGACAGCACTTATATTTGGGAAGACAAGGAAGACCAAAAGCTTTTGGAAGTTCTCTTTTTAAGCACTGCAGTACAAGGTTTATATCCTCTGAAGTCCTGACTCTTGTTTTTCTGTGTAAATGCACACAGATGCCTAATCTGTGCACCTGTCTACCAAGAACAGCTATAAGTAGCTGATCCTTTAGCACTTTCCCCCTGATACATTTCTGCACTGCAGTACTGTAAAATAGTACTTTGCTGCACACGCCTTATAATGTAACTAGAGAAGACCCCCAAATAAAGCCAGCTGATCCCTTCCCCAAACAGGTAGCAATCCAAGGAAGCAATGTGTCAACTGCTGAACATAATTACCAGGGTGAGGGAGACAGACAGACTGGTCTCTATAACCAAAGTCCTCACAGAGCAGCAGCTGCCTAACTAGCAAAAATATGGCATGCTGGCACAGTGTAGAAGATGCTCTCCCCGGAGAGTAGAGGGGGCAATAAAATTGTTTCATGTTTGCATAAAAATCCTTGCATTTTACAGTACCTGCAGATTTCTGCTATGATAAGGCTGCTGTACAAAGCCTGTGTGAAGTAGAAACAGGTATTTTGTTTCATGTAAAGAAAAAAAGTTATGGCAAACTGGTTCCTGGGGAAGCAAACTGTTCAACTGTGTAAGAACCGGACACCTTGCTGCTCTGTCCCAGATATGTTTTAGGTGGCCACTGTCCAAGCGTCTGTTGCTATTTCCCACAATATTGTATTACAGCATGAAAAAAATACTAGCAGCACTAAATTTAAACCTATCTTGGCTCAAAGTTATACTGTAATATCAAGGGATACCAATTAAACTTAAATACAGAAATACTTACATCAGGATGGATGTCAAATTGAAAGACACAAACTTTTAATACAGTTTGAGACTTGAAATTTAAAAAAATCTGGAGATTACTTCCTGTGGAATAATTGCTACAAAACAGTTCAGAAAAGTTACCTGAATTTTCCCACTGGACTATCCAGGACAGTTAAGTGGTAAGGAAACATATGTATCTGCAGTTCCCTGGCTGATCTGTGTACATACACATGGTAAGTATCCAAGGAAACCTCATGCTCTGCCCTCATAAGGTGACAGTGTAGCTCAGATCTGAGTTATACACATCACCTTTTGTAATTAACCAAGGATTTCCACTTCTACTCACACTCTCTGACAAAGGGATATTACCACTTTGAAATTTTCCTTTTGCACAGTATTGTTTAAAAGCACTTGCAGAACACTAAAAGATTTGCGTTAAGCATAAAAGGTTGTCCTTAGCCAACCAGTCCAAAGTTAACATATTTTTAAGTCACTGCTTTGCATATGTAATATCCCATAACTCTAAGATTAGTACTAATATAACTTGATGCTTTTAGGAAGCATTGGGTCAGACATACTTGCAGAACTTCTAAAGGACTTGAAAAAATAGAGTCACAGCAGTGTTGCTCACAGCATAACTGAGTGCAGAAATTGCTATCACCCTGGGCTAAGGTTTTGCAGGAGGTCAAAGAGAAGGAAGCTGGAAGACATACATATATGCAAACTAAGATTTTCATGTGGGGGTCAAGCTGTAGTAAGACATTTGTATTAAACCTGAGAGGGTGAGTGGTGATCACAAAAAGTAGAAACATTGAACATTGAACCATGGAGAAGCGAGGGAAGACCTCATGTTTAAGACAATATTCTTCACAGCAAGACAGTCAGGAGCTAGTGACTAGCTACAGGAAGAATGTAGGGCAGTGTATCAGATACAGGAATGATATTTTTTCCAGTGAAATAATGTCAGCATTTAAACCTTTCTGGGTTGATCTTTTTCCATAAATCAGTTGTTTTTTATTTTTAAACTCTGATAGAAAAATTGCTCAACAGCATAATATAATTGGCAGTTTGAGCAATAACAAGAGATAATTCTTTGGAGGATATTCATTGCTTTAGGACTTTCATGTTTACTGACTTACAAGAAAATATAAAGTATGTTTCATAAGAATGGAAAACTGTCTTGACTGTCTAACCCCCCAAAACTGGGCCCAGAATTATAATTTTGTTTTCCTTCTGGTCTCCAATCAATATTAAAAATGAAATTTGACAACTGCAATCTTTTCCTCACCAGCTAAAATATTCACTAATCCCTTGACTTGAACATAGATGAATAGTGCTAAAAGCAAAAACATCCAGTCTCTCCTGCTCCTGCAAAAACCACAAAATCCTCCCTCAAAAAGCCCAGCAATGAAAACCAAGAAAAACTTTCATTTATATTAAATTTAAGTGCATTAAACAGCTAATAAATGTTTGAGGGCCAACTGCTGTAACTTAAATAATAAAAAACAGGTAATGGATTATTCACCACATGTTAAGCTCCCCTTCAACAGTCTATTTCCCTACAATCCCAGGAAAAATGTTTTCTGCAACATCAGTGTATCTTTCCATTTCAGCACTTGCAAGCCCCCTCAGAAATTACCTAAAGACTACTTTTCTACTGCTTGTGCATTCTCACTCAGCACCTATTCCCATGCTGTCTGAGCTTCTGCTAGGGCTTAAAACAGCATGGCTAACATCAACCATATGTTGTTTGTACTTTCATCCTTCCCCCAGGGAGGAAATGTACTGTAAAGAGTTCTGTTTTCAAGGTGGTTTGCTTTTATTGTTGGGGTGGGGTTTTTTGTGGCCCAGGTGAAAAATTATCTTATCAGAGATTTGGTCTTAAAAATGGAAATTTGTTCAGACTCATCCTGACAAACTGAGTCAACAGTGTTTCCTTGGTGGGTGGCAAAGGATACCTCAAGGGCCCTCCACGTGCAACTGCAGTATTACCTTGTGGGTGGGAGATGGTCTTACCCCATCCACAGGATTGTCAGAGTCAGAGATAAAGCTCCAATAGCCAGAGTTTCAGGTGGAAACCAGAGGCACAATTACCTATTGACTTGGTTCAGGGCACCAAGCAGGGAAATGTTTAATTTCTGGGCACTATTAAGGCTAAGATATATGTATAGTGTGTGTGGTAGCCTAAATTTGTGGTGCATGTGTATTTTTTTCTGTCATTAATACCCTAAATCATAGGTGCAGTCTAGAAAATAGGGGATGCATGCTGTCCTGAGCCTTCTCCTACACTCTTTTGTGTTTTGTGGGTTTGTTGGTTGGTTGGTTGGTTGGTTTTTGTTTTGCTGGATTTCTTTAAACAGAGCCAGCCCATATAGTTCAGAGCTCTGGTGTGTTTTTCACATTTTTTTTCTGATCTCTGTGATTATTTTGATTTGCCTTCTCTGAAATTGTTTTAACTAACTGAGTTTGAGCAGTTCCCGACTGCCACAATATTTTCACCAACAAACCACGAGATGGTGTTTATAATTGTGATAGTGAACACACTGACAGTGTCCTGCACTCAGAAGTCAAAAGATATTTGAAAAGTCCTTATGAAAGATATGAGCAACACACTTATATTTAAGATTTCAGTTTTGTCTTTACATTGTTTGACATTCTTGACTTTCAGGTTAAATGCCCCAAATTAATAGGAATACTCTTACGGATAAGAAATGCATTTTCTTAGCCTCCTAAAGGATAAACACAATAAAAACAGAGAAATGTATGTTTGAAAGAAGCTTCAGCAGATCTGTGGTACAGATTTTCCAAATAGAAAACTAACACGACAGTGTTTTATGAAAATTACACAACTAAAAATAGACACTATATCAAGAATAAATAGTACATTTTCTTTACAGTGAAATATCACTATGCCTCAATTTAAAATTCCCCTGACAATCACTCTGACACACTTTCTATATTGAGTAGATTTTTAAGAAGTATGTTAGTATTACTCTTGCCTTTTATCCAGTGATGTATTTTCTAGGTACTGGATCAAGTCTGCGAACCAATCCCACACAAGTTCCATATACTTTAAAAATAATTTAGTTGCAATGGTTGATGACATCTGTAACTTTTACTTTCCTTCAACATTGTTGCAATGAACTCAAGGTTCAAATGCCTTCAGTGCACTGCCTCTTGCTGGCAGCAGATGTCCCCTTGTGCCCGACACTTTGCATTTGTAAAAAGGCTAGTTGAGAAACGGCATGAAGTTTTCATCTGCCGAGCAGCATAAAAGTTTTACTTCACTCATTTCCAAAAAGGTCCAGGAATAGGCAAAATGTGTTGCCTCTACGTTTGTGTAAATATAAGACTGAAAGATCAGGAGAAAATATCAAAATTCTGTGAATCTCAATTCAGTTCTTACTTTATGCTTTCAAACAAACAAACAAACAAAAAAGGAGGATGATTATTCTTAGGTAATTTTTCCAATTTGCCACAAAAGTAGTGAGTCAATATCCTTCTCTGGGAATCCTTGGTTGGTATTTAAATATATTTCATCTCTAACACAGAACCTGAATTTTTGTAGTTGGCCCCTTAAATATCCATCCTTACATCCTGGTTTTGGCAGGTTAGGTTTTGGCAGATTAGGGATCTAAATCAGAAAGCAAGTACAAAAATTGGAAACGTTTAGATTTTTTGTGTTTTATTTGACCCTGCATTTTTGAGGGTAGCTAAATTTCCAAGTGTGTGTTACTTAAATAAGCACAAATTTGCCAGTTTGGATACTACAGGTCTTCTAAGATAGTAAGAGCAGGAGTAATACTCCTGAGTCAGTGATTGCAGACAACCAGTGTTAGCTGCTAGAGCTACTTCAGTGAGGTTATAGAAGTCTCCAGCACTCATCAAGAATTGCTTTGTTGGTGAGATCTTGGGATCTACCCAACAATGATATTCTTTCAAACTCTGTAAGGTACTTTTGCAGTCTTAGGGACAAAAATCTGGTACAGAAGTTTTGCTCAAATTCCTCTATGAGTAAACATATGTGTGGTTAAGGGCAGGGAAGGGGGGAAGTGACAAGCCTTATTTCTGTAGCTAGCCACATATGTCCAATTTTGGTTAAAATATTTAACAGAAAAATCACTTGGAAAATGTACTGTCATTTTGCAAACGTTTTAAAGCATTTTTTTCTCCATATGGAATAAAGAAACGTGTCTGGGAATGCTGGTGCCACAATTCCAAATTCTTATTGTCTCACTCACTTCCTGATGAGATCCATATACAAAAAGCCTTGAAATATGAAATGACTGTAAAAACTCCTATTGCAAAAGCCACCCATTTCATGATAAGACTATTGACAATTAAACAATGTATTATTCTTCTTTCACCAGCTATGCATAGAGCAGAAAGAAACACGGGTAATGTTACAGTGTCACAAAACTGAACACAGAATTTTCAGGCACTACTTAAATGCCACAGAATTTAACAGGTGGCTTTCTTTTCTTTCTACATAACTATGAACACATTCCAATGAATCATGCCAAGACTTTTTACCTACCAGGTACAGAAGGAACTAAGATTTGCTTAGAAGTAAGCAAATGTTTACTAAACAACCTCTAAATGTTATCAATTGTTTTCTGGTTTTAATGAAATGTAACTATTTTATAATTGGAAAAATGTGTCAAGTCTAGGAGGACAGAAAGTGATTGGGTTACTTCCTGGTTTTGATAGCAATCAATAGAGCCGGTAGAGTTGATCAGTTTCTTTGTATGGAAATTTAGCAAAAAGTATCTTTTCTGAGGGTGAATAATTTACCAGACTTTCCTCCAAATTATTTTGCCTCCTCCAAATAATCAACTATTTGCATTTGGATCAGTCAGTGGTCTCTGTTATTGATAGTAGTTGAAAAAAGTAAGCTCTCATCTCACACTCTTTTCTACTTGTGAATTGCCCCAGTAGTGGACATGTTTGTCCTTTCCTGTGTTCTGGAAAAATCAATCATTATATTTGGAGTTGTTCCATTCACTATGTTTAAGCAAAGACCAGCTGATTATAAGCTGCTTTTTCATCTTTCACATTAATTAAGACTACTGTTGTCTTTTAAAATAATTACTCAGAATCTAACTCAGCAGTATGGAAATAAAACTTGCAAAGAAGAATTAGCAATTGAAAACCGTCTTGCTTGTTTTCAAAACCAAAAAGGCATAAGCTACGTGAGCTCCAGCCCACTGCATTTCTCAGAAGACCATTCTAAGACATCAGCAGTCCTATTTTTAATGTGAATTTTAAATTGAAACAATGGTATAAATGGGAATTTATATTAAAAATATCCTACCACCAGAACAGCAAAATTGAAGATATTTTCTTCAAGAGAAGGGGGAAAAAAATCTGTTAGGGTAATTCAGGAATAATTAGGAGAATATTCACATGGAGCACAAGCTATGTTGTGACAATTTTTTCACGTGAAACTGCTTTCTAGCTTCAGCTGCTGGCATAAATAATTGCACACAGCAAACTATTTTCCAGGACAAATATCTTACAGAAGTGAATCTGCAAACCCACTGTTTTGTGATGCACTGTGAATTTCTGAAAAGTTTCAAAAAACAAGCTATTCTTCTTTGATTTCAGCAGACTTAGGTTTTCAGAGGTGTCAGAAAGGTAAGACTCTGTCTTATAAGGGCACCAACATGCACTCATTAACAAGGACTGCACTGTTGTCTCAATACCCTGTTTAGGTCTCTCTGAAAGGTATATTTCAACAATTACTCTATGTTTGAAAAGTCTGTGGAGGGGTTCTCAGTCACTTTATTCCCCAACATTATCATTTTATCTAGTTTATTTTATCTTTTAGATGTTAACTGCTTACAATTATCTAGTTTTGTGAAATATCTGGGGTGACTATGGAGAACAGAGATTGTATTCCACTAATTCACTATGAAACAGCAGTTGAATGTGGAACTGTGCTTTTACTCAGGCCTTACTCAGGTAAAAGCATGTGGTTTAAAAGTTAGGTAAGAACTTCAGTGCTTGAAAAGGCATTGGTCTATCAATTAAAAAATGTTTTTAGCCACATCTGGTCTGAATTTGTAGAAGTTATGTGGCAACTCTCCGAGTAACAAATATATGCAAGGTGTTGCCTGTCAGACTAGACTGGCTCTGCCAACACACGCATACATGTTTTACCTATAACCACAAAGAATTTCAACTAGTGCTCTGGTATGCATTACACGGATCTGCAAACAATACAGTGCTTTTTTGTGCTTCAGTATGTTGGCGAGAATGATGAGCTGGCAAAGGTATACTTCGTATTTTTCTGGATGAAATTTAGTTGCTTCTTTCACAGGCATTTTTACATACCTATCTTCAGGGACGCAAACTCCATGGTGACCGCCCTGCATTAAAAACTTGAAGTTTCCATGGCTTTTCAAACTTCTCTCTACTGTGATCACCTGAATGCTCTTATTTCTAAAATCAAGTATGCTAGTAAGAGTTTTACAATCACACACTGCAGACAGCACTTTTACTATTAAAGTACAGAGCCACCTAACCAGCAAAGGAGCTGAACTGAAGAAAACACCAAGACAAAAAATCCCACCATCTGTAGAAGCTGTCAGGGAATGCATTAGCAATCAATGCTTGCTTTGCAGCAAAATGGTGTTACTGAGAGCATGTTATTCTGCCTACTTCATTATGGCCAAACCCAGTCTTTATGGGGAAAAAGATTGTGTTATCATAGCTTAATCTACTCTCAAAGCTCCTGGAAACTGTTTGTGAAGATTTACAGCTTGCTTACATGCTTAACTTGAAACAAACATTTAGACTGAGGTGGTTAAGACACAATGGGATTCTAAAATGCTTCAGTGCCTCGCAGTGTTACATGGATGTAAGAAGCTACCAGATATTGAGCCATGTGAGCCACAATGAAGGTATGATCAAAAGCTGATTTTGCTTTCAGCAAAACCTGCAGCTATCTGCTATATTTCTATTTTTTTCTAAGGCTGACAAAAATAGCCATTTCACAGAGTACAATTTCATCCCAGTTTTGATCTGAGTTCTGCAATATTGTAGGCCTCAAGAAGTTCAATAGTTCTTTTCTATTTTTAATCACAAAGATTTGTTATCAACTAACAGTGGCAGAATGAGAAGGCTAGATCTGTTGTTAATATTTAAATATAATCAGCTAACTGAATGAATTTAACATGCATTCAAATTTACAGCTAGGAAGTGTCTGTTGTTCCTGAGCCAAACCAATTCATTAAGACTGGTCCTGGAAGGTAGGTATCTATTGCATTTCTGTGTATCAAGAGGACAAAATTGCCACTTTAATCTTAAAAATTCAGCTTTAAATTCACACACTGCTCCCATGATATTTGCTATATCTGAACCACACTCAAAACCTGATTTTGGGGAACATTTACAATCACAGTCCAGTACAGGAAAGAGCTTGTCTGTTATATGGATACCACCTTTCACAGACACTGTAAGATCTCTTGTAACTTAACTATAGTAGGATGTAGCTACTACCTATAATATTATGATTGTGTAGTAGACTATTCATCTTCCTATTATTTACAGGCAAATGAAATCTACAATACACACTGCAGCATTTTGGAAAAAAAAAAATTATCTTGCTTCAAAAGATACCTGTATCTGACAAGAACAACCAAATTCTCACTTCATCTCACTTTATTTGTAGTGTATCCTTCTCTGAGGTATCTAGTTGTGACTATGTGAAGACTGCATACATCACATTTTCATGGGTTTCAGTATAGAAATTTCTAAGGCTCTATGCCTCAGAAAACCTTCAAGTAATGGTTTCACTGTTTGTTGCAGAAGTCACTAGAGACCCCACTTTTATACAAGACAACAAGTGGATAGCAGTGCTGTAAAAGTAGAGGGGTTTGTACAAACCAGTGTGACTTTCATGTAACCACACAGAAGCTAAAGGTCTATTTGAGTTCCATTAGCACACGGCTTTTACCTAGTCAGAGCATCAGCAGATTAAATACTCCTTTGAAATTTCTACATCAACACAGTAAGTATGGAAAACACTGATGACATGAGAGTTTCTAAAACACTTTGTATGAGACTGGAGTCCAATTCTTCAGGTAAATAAATGTAATTGACGTAGGATTGATATCCCTTTGCTTCTCTTCTAGTTTTATTCTTAAGAGAGGAAGCCTGCATGACAGTAGCTAAAGGAGATGTAGAATACAAGCCTTTGGAGCCAAACCTCATGAGCTCCTGTTTGACACCTTACTGACAGTTAGAATTTATGCCAATTGTGGTTTTATTTTTCATCTTGCAGGTCTCAAGCTCTACCTTGCATACAGTGCATATCATATGTGTTACCTAAAATTCATATCAGATTAGTCCATTAGACCACCTCTTAGAAATAGCAAACGAAAATTACTTTTCAGCCTAGAAAAACTCAGTCTCATGCAGACACATGATGTTATTACTTATCACTCTTCATATTGAATCCAGTCAGTTTGGACATTTTGTATGTGATGAGACGACAGCATTTCAAAACATGCTGCATTATTTATTTTGGCTGAATTAGTTTTGCTGTGGTGATCTTGACTGGTCAACCTGTTTTAACACCATCAAAATGATTTTGAGTAGAAGTCTGCTCATAATGTCTGCTATGTTTCTAATTCAAATATGCTAAGAGAAACAGCAATTAGTCTATTCAGTATAAGCAAAAAGTTGGACAAGAAGATGTGAACACAAATTTGAAATGTTCTATTAATACAGTGATATGTTTCTAAAATAAAAGAGATTTAAACTGACAATTTGGAATAAATCATGTGCTGTTTGGACTAAGGTTTTGAAGTAGAGGGTGGACACGAGTTCAGTTGCATATTGAGGTGAGGGAGAGAAACAATGAGTCACACATCTACTTTGTTCTGCAGCAGGGACAACCAACCCAGGTGGAAGTTCTGGGCTGCAAATCCCCAATCTTATTATGTCTGAAGTTCTGAATTGCAGACATGTGAGATTTAACCACACAGGATATAAAACGTAACTCTGCAACAGAAATATTGCAACACCACATATGGTAACTGGTTTTCTACAAGGCAAACACTCTCATTTAAATAATGTATGTTCTGTCAGTGGTCCCCACAACTCCTACAAGTTCCTAATACAAGTTTTCTTTAGTTATCACAGAACTAGGCCTATCTGGTGTCAATTCTATTTTAAGATGGTTAGTTCAGCCATGTATTGGAAATTAAAGGGCTTAGTCCAGTGCTGCCAAGCCCACATGGGGAACAAGCATTGAAAAGAGGTGTACACAGGAGGCAGACTGCTATGCCTATATCCATCCCTCTGATAACTGAGCTTTTCATGCCAAAGGTTCGCCTTTGGCTGAAAATACTTTGAAAGAAGTTTCTGGTCATTCTTACACGTTTGCAGTAGTTCTTAAGTCCAAAGAGTTGAGGTTAAATTTGGTCCTCATGGTATGCCAGGAAAATATTACAGCAGTTCCACTTTTTATGCCACTTAGTCACTACAGTTGTTCAAGGGGCCATGGAAGACTTAGGAATAGTTAGAATGCACCAGTGCTTTGACCACTAGGTGTTCTTATTCTTTCACAAATCTTGTGTCAAAGGTTGAGATCTCCAGAAATTTCCCACACAGACCTGATACAGGGTTCTGCTTTCTAATTTAATAATTAATTCAGAGCTAATTCACTATAGAACTTGGATTAAGGACATTTCCGAGATGCAGTGGTGCACAGATGTAGATAACAGTAAGTTTATCCCGTGCTCCACTTGTCTTGTCCACAATTACTCCTCCACATACAGGGTAAACTACAGAACTTGATATTCCAGTTCTTCCTGGCACTTGCACAGTACTCTTGCAACATCTTTGGGCTTCCCACTAGGAGTTGAGACACAATTTCTGGCTTAACAGACAGCTTTCAACTGACTTTGAAAGTTTTCTGTGCTTGCTGCCAGCATCATCTCAGTGGAGCATCAAGTTTCAAAGACTAAAAAAGACTAACTAGTATTATCCTGCTATTCCCCTTGCCATTTTGGCATTGCTTTCCCAACACTTTATTTTTTATTTTTTTGATAATTTTTTCAGGGTAGTCACAAAGCCCACATGTTACAACCAGGCAGACTAAAACCACAACTATCTAAACTAAGCTTTCATCACCTAGCATGTGTGAGAATAGCTGCAAACACTCCCTTATGCTCTTAATCTCCAATGCCATCATACCCCTTCTGTGTGTGTTTGGAGGAGGCAGGGGAGAAGTAAATGACCCTCAGGAACTTTTTCCACCAGTTCCCACATTTCTCTGCCTACCATACACATACCTCCAACACAGCGATACAACTAGGATGGCAGCAAGTACCACCATCCCTTCAGAGTTATGCACACTTTCCAAAGCCATTCTCCCCTTCCCAGCTGATACCAGGTCAATAGAAGCTCCAACTCTCTGTCTCATACTTGACAACGCAAAAATGAAGAAGCCAGAGGACGAACTAATAGAGCAAAGAGGACAGGAAAATAACAGGCACTGGCTACGTCTGTGATATTTTGGAAAAATATAAAAGTCTTAACCATGCTAAGTCCTATTTGCGGTTTCTGGAGTGACCAGAGAACTACAGCAGATAGCTGGAATGCCAGTGTTGACCCAGGGGAACTGAACTGGAGATTCAAAGAAGGGTATGAGAAATGAGTGGGTTGGTGAGGAAGATACAGAATAAGAGTGGTTTAGAAATACTGTGTAAATGGAGAATGTGGAGGGAATACAGAATTTGAAACATACAGACCAGAAATTCTTGTAGGGCACTATCTCAATAGCTTTCATCAGGTCCTTAATTTCGGGGATATTTTTCCTCTCCCCTTTCTTTCCAGTCATAAACTGCCATTGCGAAGGACTTATCCCTTTACCTCCCTCACTTCATTACTGTCAAAAGTAAAGCAGCCTTAAGCAATTAGCAGCAGTTGCCCTGTGTTGAAACAATGAAACTGCTGAGCAATAGGGATAGGCTCATTATTACAAGAGACCCAGCACTAAGATAATCCAGACCAGGAACTCTGAATCCACTGCCAGAGGAATTATTGGTTAGTATATTATTAACTTCACTGCATTTCATGCTGGAAACAATTCATTCAGTGTTTCACAAAATCAATTTCTTAGTCTCCCAATCAAATATATATATATGTCAAATATTGAAAGTCAGAATCTGATGAGAGCAGAGATGTGACTCAATCTGCTGCCCACCAAGACAACTAATGTGGCCCACTCTTCTGGAGGAAATTTGGGACTGCATACCAGACACATTCTTTGAGGCTGGCAGTAGCAGCCATCTCCCAGGACTCCAAGACTCCAGCGTGACACAATGGCCACAGCAGTACTTAACAATGAAGACAAGAGTCTTCATGCAGCTAAAAGCCAGAAGAGATATTTATTGTCTATCTTGACTTTTCAGATAGCCTCAAACCACATATTTCTCTTTATTGTGCAGAGATTGGAATTTAACAAGTATATCATTAAGTTCAGAAACTCAGGGAGATTAACTACTATGCATTTCAACTAGTGCGAAAGTGAAGTTCACAGATTTTAACTATCCAGTACTGTAGAATTGTAAGCTACTGTTTGTCTGTAGTCAGCAATAGCCACAGGGTTTTTGCTATTAACTGTTTCATCAACTGTTGCCCCAGGTTTTTCTCACCCAATCACGGTGAGGACTAGTGAGTGAAAACCCAAGGGGTGTGCTTCCATTGTGTTGTCCAAGAAGACCATCAGAAACACTCCACAGTTGTGTAGCTCCAGGGAAACAATTCTCAAACATTGCCTTTAACAGCTACCTCACTTCCCAAGCAGTCTTCTTTCCAGTTGTCACTCGTCTCCCTTGACTTTTAGCCAGTTGCTCAGGTCCTGCACAGCTACGCACAGCGACTCAGTCACCTCCCCACACCCAGGTGCACCTTTGGGGAGATGCCTTCAACACTACTCTTTTTCTTCATGGCATTTATCTCTCCCCAACAATCTTTGGCTTTTAGGGCCACTCAGTTTGGCAAGACTCTTAAAGTAGCAATTTCTGCTCTTATTTGAACTTACCCATTATTTCTACTATACTCAGGTTTTACTTTTGCTGCTTCTTTCATTAGCCAGGTATCTGAGCAATTGTTTTTGCCAGCAATGAATTCACCAAGTACAGATATAGAGGTGTCAAGTGTAACAGGTGTGGATGAGGCACAAAAGCACAGGATCTGGCCCTTGCCCCATTCCCACCAGCATGGGGTTGAGGAAGCCCTGTGCAACTCCAGCAAGTTCAACAAACGGGACCAGGTTTGAAATGCGGTGAGGAAGTAGACATTAATACATCCATGTTTATCTTCTTAGGCAAGTCCAGTTTGTAGCTAATTTTGTTTAGTCAACACTGAAGAGTGCATCTATGTATATAATTGTTTAAAGAGGGTGACACCAAGAGAATGGAGCGAGGCTGTTCTCAGGGGTGCTGAGCAATAGGACAGGAGGAAATGGGTGGAAACTGAAGCACAGCAAGTTCCACCTGAACACGGAAACTTTACTGTGCAGGCGACTGCACAGTGGAACAGGTTGCACAAAGAAGTTGTGGAGCCTTCCTTATTGGAGAGATCCAAGAACTGTCTGGACACAACGCCATACCATGTGCTCTCGGATGGTCAAGCTTGAAAAGAGGTTGGAGCNCGCCGGCCGCAGGGGGCGCTCTGTGCCGCGCCGAGCCCGCCCTGGCGCGCGTGGGCGGAGAGGCGGAAGCGGCGGCGCGGCCATGGCGGCGGCGGGCGTGGGGCAGCAGTGGGTGCTGGTGGAGATGGTCCAGGCCTTCTACGAGGTGCGGCCGGGCAGCCGCCCCGAGCGGGGAGGCGTGAGGGCGGCTTGGGGCGCAGGGAGCGGGGAGATGTCGCCGGAGCTGCTCCGGGAACGGCGGCGGCGGGCGGTGCTGGGTGGTGAATCGGGAGCTGGGTGCGGGTCAGTGCTGCGGGGGTCGGGCTGTACTCGCTGAATCGTGAGTATGTGTGAGTGCACCACGGCTGTATATTGAAAATATACACGCATGTCATATTTATCTAGGTTTATAAAGCGACATTTAAGGCGTGTAGCAGAGCATTGAGCCTTAAGGTTCACAGTATTTTACTGGGGTCAAGGTTTGTAGCTTACAAATGTCGTTTGCAAAGGAAGAAACGGCGTTTAAATGTTTAGGCTTGAGTTTCCTCCTGGAGGAGATCAGCTGTACATGTTTGTACCCAGTCTTTCTTTCGTGATGTTAAAAAGGATGTCCTGATGATAGGCGATGTTTTTGTGTCCCTTCCTTTGGCAAAGGGTGGTAACTTTTTAGAATGTATTAGAATGTATGCAAGATTTGTAGTCCAAATATAGAAGTGCTTAGCTAATGAAGCAGGTAGCACGCTCTAGTGCACTGAATTCAGGATAATTATAGACACTGAAAAGCACGGAGACCTCAGTTGGAGTATACTGTTCTTTAGATGTCATGTCATCCATGTTGTGTATATATTCTTAGTATGTTTGGTAAACTGAAAAGTACTCTGCAATAGGTAAAATTTGTTATTTGCAGTTTGACATGCCATGGGACACTACTGGTTTTAAAAGCTTGCTTCCAGTTTAGTTTCTGGATGTATGGTAAGTTCCACTTTGTTGGCAGGTCAGATACCACCAAAAATGTGTGGCAGCAATTCCCCTGACTTGAAGATGGAGTGTGATCACTAAAAGTGTGTGCACTTTTAGTCTTTGGAAAAGAATAGACAGGAGCCTTTCTGAAATGGAATAGCTAAACTCATCATTAATGCTAGGTGTCCAATGCTGATGCCACAACTCCACATCTACTTTAAACTAGCTGTGCTGCCAGAGCAAACTGATTTTCATACCCCAAGCACCCAAAGAGGCTAACTTTAACTTGCATCAACTCTGGTTTGCTTTGTGTATTCCCACACTTTGTGTCTACCCAAGAGAGTAAAGGACACAAGGACAAAACTGGTTAAGCTGACTCAGTTGGTTTATATCTGATCAAAGTGCCTGTAAAACTGACAGAAGCAGGCTATAGGAACAGAACTGTCTTTCTTTGTAAATACTGGCTGTCCCTGCTGGTGGACTGTAAGTTACAAAAATGGAGAGTTGAAGTGGCTTTGTATAGATGACACAGACCTTCAGGCTTTCAGGATACTTCTGCTTGTTTTGAAAGCTGCCTGCCTTCACTGGTGCTGACTGGTGCAACCTGTATGACTAAACTGCCTTTACTCTCAGTTTTCAAATTATGTGTGGAACTGAAATCAGTTATCAGTTTAGAATGTGCTTTGTGAACAGACCAAATCTATTCAAACTCAAGTTAACAGCTACAAGTAATAGCTGCAAAATATTCCACTTTCATATAGTTAAAATTTTTACTGATTTAGAAATATATTAGCTGATGATCAGCTTTGCGGTTTCTTCTGAGTGTGCTAGTAGGGACAAAATGGTTGTGTTATGTTACACTGCTTCAAATAGAATTCTCTTTAGACTAATTTTTGTACTTTTGTTTTCAGGCTCCTGCTTACCATCTCATTTTAGAAGGAATTCTAATACTATGGATAATCAGACTTCTTTTCTCCAAGACATACAAGCTTCAAGAGCGATCTGATCTAACACTTAAGGTATGGTGAAAAAATATTTCTCTTTAGAGAAACAGTTTATAACAATTGATGTACTGGGTGTTGAACTACTGCTGCATTATAAACAGTAGTGCTTTTTTTTTCTTTAACTTCCAAAGGTGAGCTTTCTTTGGGCTCAGGAACTACTTATTGCTTAAATGTGTCAGTTTGTGCTTTTAAAGTAGCTCTGTGTTTGAGAGTCTGAGAAATAAAAAACTGATATGACTGACTGTTAAGCTATGAAAAGGTGTCATTAGGTCTACTCAATGGAGGGCTTTATTTTAAAAATGAAAGAGCTAGGTTAAAAACGCCCACTAAGCAAAATGAACTGTGAGCCTGTAGATGGTAGGAAAATGGTCAATCTGTATGTGTTGTGTCTTTGAGTAACTCTGAGAGTTTACAGTGGATTCCACAAAAATTGTAGTTTAGCAGAAGTTTTCTTCTTTTGCTATGTCATCCTGAGAAAATAAAAAAGCCGTACTTGTGGACACTGGAATTTCTTCCTGACTTCTGGCTGTAGAGTGTCACAAATGAGTGAAGTTTGTTTTGAAGATCTCCCTGGACTAGTTTATTTGAGCTTCAGAGTGATATCCCTTATAAATAGGATAAAATACTGAAATTTCATCATAGTACTAAGAAAGTTTAATTAGAAGAAGGAGATTTATGGGTATTTGTAATGGGTATATGTAATTCCAATCTATGTCATGTGTTTGCATGCTTTTTGATCTTATTCTCACGAATGAGGCACATTAAGGATGCATGCTTAGTGTAATTCATCAATGAACAGGATGCAGGGACTGTAGGCACAAGTCTATAATTGTGAGCAAAACTGCAGGCAGTGTCCTCATTTGGGGAGCACTCATTAAACGAGTTTATAATTTTCTAGAGAACACTTCAGCAGGTATTTATTGAGACAGCTGGCCTGTCTTCAGAAAGGGCGAGTCCTCCCTGACCAGCCTGGTAGCCTTCTGTGATGGAGTGACTCCATTGGTGGACAAGGCAAGGGCTGCAGGTGTCATTTACCTGGACTTGTGTAAGCCTTTGACATGGTCCCCCTCGACATCCTGCTCTCTAAATTGGAGAGAAATGGATGTGATGGGTGGACTGTTAGGTAGATAAGAAAGTGGTTGAATGGTCTCGCCCAAAGGGTAGTGGCCATTGTCTTTGAGTCCCAATGACAGGTGGTGTCCCTCAGGAATCTGTACTGTTATTTAATATCTCAGTTAATATCTTAATCAATGGCTTAGATGATGCACCCTCAGGAAATTTGCACAAGACACCAAGCTGAGTGCTGTGGCTGACACACCTGAGGGAACAAGACAAAAAAGTGGGTCCGTGGGAACCTCATGAGGTTTAACAAGGCCAAGTGCAAAATGCTGCGCCTGGGTCACAGCACCCCCTGGTATCAGCACAGGCTGGGGGATGGACAGATGGAGAGCAGCCCTGGGGAGAAGGACTTGGGGGTGCTGGTGGGTGAGAGGCTGGACATGACCCAGCCATGGGCACTCTCAGCCCAGAAAGCCAAACGTGTCCTGGGCTGCAGCCAAAGCAGCGTGGGCAGCAGGGCGAGGGAGGGGATTCTGCCCCTCTGCTCTGCTCTGCTCTGGTGAGACCCACCTGGAACCCTGCATCCAGCTCTGGGGTCCCAGCACAGGAAGGATGTGGACCTGGTGGAGTCAGTCCAGGGGAGGCCACCAAGATGATCAGAGTGATGGAGCACCTCTGCTATGTGAAAAAGCTGAGAGAATTAATTGGGATTGGTTAGCCTGAAAAAGAAGGCTTAGGAGTGACCTAAGTGCAGCCTTGCAGCACCTGAAGGGAGCCTACAAAAAAGATGGAGGGAGACTATTTACAAGAGCATGTAGTGACAGGACACGGGGGAATGGCTTCAAAGTGGCAGGTTTAGATTAGATACTAGGAAGGAATTCTTGGCTCTGGGCATGGTGAGGCACTGGCACAGACTGCCCAGAGAAATTTTGGATGGCCTATCCCTGGACGTGTTTAAAGCTGTATTGCATGTGGCTCTGAGCAACCTGGTCTAGTGGAAGTTGTCCCTGCCAATGGCAGGGATATTGGAATTAGATGGGCTTTAATGTCCCTTCCAACCCAAATGTTTCTGTGACTGGCGGCAAGGAGTGAACTAAGCAGGAATCAAGAATGACTGGTTCAGTCTTGTGCTTGGAAGAGTTTGAGCTGATCCTGAAATACTCGAGGTTTGCCATCTTTGATAAGAATACAGAGGAGGAATGAATGCCAAGGGAGCTCCAGTGTGGTGTAACACTGAGTGTTCATATCATCTAGGAAGAAATGCTGCAGCCTTAAAGTAGCCCAGATTGTCCATCCAGAAACTAGTACAGTTCATCTACTAGAGTTTTCCTGCATCAGATAGTTTTCATTTCTAGTATCTTGGAGGATACTTTTTTGTTTTAACGAGTCATTCTGCTGTAGAAGGCAGGAAAATGCTCTTTGCAACTCTTGGATAATTGGTGACCCAAAAAAGATGAAACCTTTTTCCTTACAAAGTAAGAAATTCACTCATATGTCTCTATGTGCATCTTGGATTTTATCATGCAGTTGCAGGTCATCATCTTAATTTGTGACTGACCATTTTGCTGAAGCTGTGGAAAGTACAAATCTCTAATAGTGCTATGTGGGGAAGAAAATTGTTCTGTGTCTGTTTAACTCAGGGCAATAAACAGCTGGGATATTGCACATGTAGCCAGTCTGCTACAGCTCAGTGGAAGCAAGGGTTTAAGAAGAGTGTCAGGAGGAAAAACATGTGGAAATGGCTTAGGCCTAAATAACCTTACTTTTGCAGGTTGACAGTATTAAAATTCACTGTCAGGACAGCAGTTAACAGGCTTTGTGATAAATAGAAGCATGCAAATATGTTATTGTTGTGATACTTCTGTTGAGATTTATACAAACTTCTTGAGGTTGAAGGGTGAAAAGGAAATGTGAATACTCACAAAAATACAATCAAGGATAAAGAATTACCTTGTATATAGACTAGATACATTGATTCACATTGCAGATTACAGGTGCAAAAAAGTTTCAGAGTGCTGTGAGCTGTATTGCAGCAAATGGTTTGACTGTTAAGGACACCCCTGGCTTGTTACCTTTATCTTGGTGGCAAAAACAAATAGCATGGGTGAACGCTCTTTGTTCTGATCCTATGTTCAAGTTGGCTAGCCGTGAAGGCGGTGCAAGTTAGAGTAGCTGACGGTATCACTGACCCGTGGAGATGGGAGTAGTGGTTGCTTTAGGAAGAACTGTATTTGGAAGGGAATGTCTTGTCTACAGATAGTTCACTGAAAGTGAGCATAAACGCAGCTGTGAAGTTAGTGTGAATACATCTTCTACAGTTGGAGGAGTTAAGCAAACTGACACATCAGAGTCATGGAATGATTCCATTTCTCTTTCTACAGTGTAAATAATTCTTATGAAGAGAGCTCATGTATTTTGTGTAGGGCAGTAGCTGCGAACACACAGAGGCGTACCTTCTCCTTAAACTTCATGAAAAATCTGCACCTAATTGGAACTAGTCTGTGTTGTGGATTAACCCCAGTAGGCTTGAACATTGCTCAGCTTCTCACAAAGCAAAGGAAGAGTAAAAGCAAGAAAACTTGTCAGTGAATATAAAATTATTTAATAAGCAAAGGAAAGTGGAAGAAGACAGAAAAAAAGACAAGTGATGTCTCACTCACCACCTCCTGTGGATGGACCAGTGTCAAACAGTTCCCAAGCAAAAGGTGACTAAATTCCTTAAAACCCCTCTTCTCCCTTTTATTGCTGTGTGACATCCTACAGTATGAAATCTATGTTTGGTTAGTTCAAGCCTGATTGTGTCCTTTCCCAATCTCTCAAGCATGCACCAGTCTTTTCACTGTGGGAACAGAGTGTGAAACAGAAGGTGCTAGCACTGTGCAAAGGCTGTTCAGCAAGAGACACAACTTTAGTGTTTTACCAGCATTGTTTTGGTCACAGCACTGTGTGAGCTGCTGTGAAAAAAATTCCCACCGTGACAGCCAGACCCAGTACAGTCTGTTTCATGCAATACGGGATCCCATAGAGCCAGGCTTTGGTGTGTGTGTTCTTCTACATGTAGAAACATGCCAGCTGTTCAGCAAGGAGACTGCTACTGATTTGCTTTCTGTCTTGTTCTAGTTTGACTCATGCTGTGGTGTCCAGTCTTTAGCACACCGGAAAGAAATACTAGATTGCTCAGGTACAGCCACTGGAGACAGGCCTGTTCAGGTGGTAGAGCACACACTACCTATATGCCAGCCACTAACGTAATAGTACTTGGAGTTTCTTTGTGAATTATTGTTGGGAATGCTGCCAGAGCAGAGCTGGCTCCATGTAATAAATATTAATGAAGAATACAATTAATGCACAGCCATCTTAGTGATCTGTTAGGACAAGTCAGTCCTGGGGAACGAGAAGCAAATGATATATTGTGCAACCTTGTGCACTGAGGAGTCATGCTTCTAAAACCATGAAGAAATCCGCCCTGAAGGTGGATTGTAGGTTCAGTCAAATGTGTAGCAAGAGTACTACAAAATCCAATGCAGAAATCACCTTTCAATTGGCTAACTCTTACGCTTTGATAATAGTGTTTGTAAGTATTCCTGCTGCTTCTTTTAGAAAATACTATCTCCCAAATCATTAACTAAAAAGATGGAGTGCTTCTCTGATACTGTAACTTCCTGATAGTTCAGTGTTTCAGAAAACATAAATAAGTCTGTGGCCATACAGGGCGCTAGACATAGATTCTTATGGGCTTTCACACAAATTAAAATCTGTAGAAAGTGACAGTAAGGACTGGAATGGGCTGTGGAAGTTTGCATGGCAGCATTAGCTATGTGTGAAAGGAAGCCCTACAGGTCTGTTTGTCTTTTACTCTGCAGTAAATGGTAATGATACTGAGCTTTTCTCTAAAAATCTCTGAAGTACTACTAAGAGTCACATCTTCCCATTTGCAAATGGGAGGAATAGCTTTTTTCTTTGGTTTTAGAATTTCCACTGCAGTAGTAGCATGGGATGCATTTTATTTGAGTGATACTAGTCAGGAGGCTGGAAAGTTCCTATCAGAGGCAAGTGTTTAATGTGTGGCTGAGAAATATATAGACCTCGAGAGCTCTGTTTTGCATGAACAGCATTCACAGGCTAATCAGATATCGTTCCATAGGAAATAGCAGAGGTACTCTGCTTTTGTAAAGGTTTTCATTAATTCTGAACCGAGGGTCCCTAGGCAGGTAAAATTTCTGTTTTGTATGAGTGTACATACATACTTTGAAAGAGAGAAATTTCTAACTGGTGTGCTTGTTATTTGTGCCAATTTATCCCATTATGTCACATAAGTCTAGAAATACTGTGAAATTAAAGACTTATTTGAGGACCAGTAAATAAAGTTTTATTTATCTTTGTATATTAATGTAGAATATGCATGTATGACGTAGTTTCAGAACACTAGTGCTAGCTAAGAACTGTCTTCATGAACAAAATTGCTACCTTTTCTTAAGAACCTGGGTAAACAAGGCAACTATTTAAATAATTTGGGTTGAATGTGTTTACACCCAAGTATTTTCCTTAACCAAGGTATATGGCAATTAAAAAGTAAAATCCACAACGGAATACCACCACCCAAAACCATTGTATATGTATTTGTGGGTATCTCTGTGTATTTAGATAAACAGATTTTAGATGTTTTTATGTATAAATATGCACAAACCAATTCAAGATGCTACTACATGCAGGGTTAGGCTTCAGAGAGCCAGAGAGTTCAGAGCCCTAGGGATACTGGGGCTGGAAAAGTCATGCCTAGGAGATCACAGCAAAGTACCAACATTGCTGTCTCCACACCTTTCTAATATGGGACACCCATGGAGGTGGGAACTTCAGTGACAACACCAAACTTCCATTACAGTTTGGGTTAGGGTTCAGAGACCCAGAAAGCCTACAGCTAAATGTATAAAAAGGTATGTATATTATAATTTATAAAATATAGTTATAAGCATTTTATAGATTATACTTTCATGTTTATTATGTATTAGCCATTAAATAAAATATATACACTTTATAATGTTATTTGTATTTTATTTATTGCTTATATAAATTAAAAAAGGACAAGAGGAAAGTTGAGAGATGAGTTCACGTACATTGCAGTCCAAGAAAGTGGAAACGAAAGTTTTGAGTTGATTCTCTTCATCAGGTGGATGTTTTCAGTGCAGCAAACTAAGAGATATGGAAATCAACTGTGTATTGAGGATGTTACAGTGTGAATTAAAAAGAGTTTCTCTGTATGTTTGAAAATTAACTTCTTTTTATTGATTTTGGTGTGAAATTTTATCTGTTTAGGAGGTAAGAGATAGAAGTACTCTGATGTTGCGTTACTTCGTGAAAGTCTGCTTCTACCCTGTCCTTTTATTCAGAGGCAGGTGGTCATGTTTACCCTGAACAGTCAGAAGGACAGGCCAGTGTACTGAGGTATTTGGTGAATGGAAGGAGAAGGGGTTTGCACTGTCTAGTCTGCAGTGGTGGGTGGCTGGTTTAGACTGAGATTGGTGCTCATTTTAATCACCAATGTCTCCAGTCCCCTCCTCTGCTAAGAACTGATGGAAACAGATGACATAACATGTGAATATGCAATTGTTTGTCTATGTCCATGAAAAAGCAAAATACTGTGTAATGGATGAGGAGAATGAATGTGAGCTAGAATTAATGAAATGGTATTGTTTGAAAGGACAATTACACTTCTCCTATATTCTGAGTTGTGTTAAGAGAAAAATTAGGATGTTGCCGTGTCTCATCTGTGGGTTGAAACCTATGCTGTTAAGTTTGTGTGCAGCAAAGATTTTAAAGGGAAGAGTAGAAATTTCTTAGAAATTAGTGTGAGTGGGGGATAGGAATACTAATTAGGAATTGTTCATTATCTTTATGTTCATAGATCTTAACTGCAATTGGAATGTGCTAATTTACTGTAGTTATAGTGTCCATCTATACATACCTTTTTTCTTAACTGCTAAACTCCTTGACAAAAGTATTTTAATTGAGCTTGTATCCTTAGTAGCTAAGCTGTTTGATGCTCAAAAATTAAGACTTTAATGAAAAAGCTAAGTACATGCTTTCATAGTTTTAATTCTGTTTTCTTTGAAGAAAATGAATTTTGTGTTGCCTGCTCTGCCTTACAGCTGTACAAATGTTCTGTGTTCAGGTCTCAAACAGAAGAACCACCATGCTTCTTAATTCCTTCCCTCTAAGGCTTTTGATGTCAAATAAAGCTTTTCTTATTTATCCTTCCACAACTGACAGGCTGCACCCACTTCTCACCTGATTTATTCTGCTGCCTAATTAAAACAAAACCCAATAAATCTCCCCTGCAAAAACCTCAAACCGAAATGAAACAGCACCAACCAACACCCCCGTGCTCCAAAATGAATGCAAAACTCTTGATTCTAGATACACTATACATTAGGGATTTGGGGCCTTTCAACAGCTACTGTAGGAGCAGAGTGAAGGCTGCGTGAGCATACGTCCTGCTTTATGATTGTCAGAACTCCTTTTTGAACTCTGGTGGAAAGGTATAAAATACTACTGGGCAACTGCAACTCAGGATGTGGTTTCCCAATAGCATCAGCCAGTCTAGGTTGGGATTGGGACTCTTGTTGTGGGGTCTAGTTTACGTGTATATCCCATCCTGCTTTTGTTGACTTAGTTTTCCTCTGGATCTGAATAAGGCTTTTGTCTGGTTTTGTAACTGCTTCTGCCAGCACGAGGAACAGGAATGTTTGGATGGGAGAGGACTGCTCAGTAGCAACTGCTGGCTTGCAGTGTGGTGGATCAGCACCCTTAGCGGAAAATTATGTCTTTGATTTTTTATTTTTCACTCAGATGGTAATATGGTATAGAGATGGCCACTAGTGTTGTGATGCGAGGATGGAATTTTCTCTCTTGGGCTATGGTTCCAAGAAGATTAATCGAGATTAATGTGAATTTAGGTACTACTTTGAAAATGAATGTGCACTGAGTATTCCTCCATGGTTAGGTGTAGGATGTGTGGTTTTGTAGTTGTTGTTAACTTTTCTTGACCACTTTAAGTGTATCCTTCTCATGTATTTGTTACTTTGCTAAGTATTTTAATGCCAGTGTTGTTGAAACAGCACTGCTGAAGACTTGAGGATGTAAATTGAGGCAATCTATATTAAATATTTATGTAATTCATATTCAGTTTCATAAACTGTAGAGGAGTATTTTCATATTTAACAGGTTGAATTAAAAAGCATTGATTAAAATTTGGCAGGGACGTCATGTTAATACCTGATCGCTTGATTGTTGTATAAGATCTTTAACACAAGACACATATGGCCTGAGTTTCTTTGTATCATATTCACTTTCTGATTTCATAACTGTGAGCCTCTCATTTAAGGGTCCTGAGATAATATAAATTTTAAGTGTCTCAGTAAAGGTGACACGTACTAGCATACATGATTTCTAATTTGATTGTTATCAACTGTTTATTAGTGCATAATGTATTTTCTAGGGGAATTCCCTTCTCAAACAGTATTTCTTTTCTCCTGATCAGGAAAAAGAAGAGTTGATTGAAGAATGGCAGCCAGAGCCTCTTGTACCTCCTGTGCCAAAAGATCACCCAGCTCTCAATTACAACATTGTTTCAGGGTAAATGTAACCAAAATAAATTCTGTTTACTTACTTTGACTCAAATACTTGATATCCAAATTTTAACGCATATTGCTCATTAAACATTACCATATCCTCAAAACTTTCCATAAATGAATTGCATTTTTAGAGAGCAGGACTGAATTTGCCTCTGAAAAGGTCTTGGTTTTGTAACATTATCAAGATTATGTTACTAAGAAAATCTTTTCTTACTTTAAATGTTGTCTCTTTTTTTTTTCAATATTGGGGGTGGGAGAAGGAATGTTGTATCTTTGCCTTCATTGTGGTTCTCTAGTGTTTGGTATTAATCTGTTTAATATTTCCTGAAAACACGAACTTAGACTTCCGAAAGTGGACACTAGCTTCTTACATAATCACTAATCACTTCAAAAGAAACTTACTTTGTGTGTAGCCACTTGACACTTTACTGTGGTTTAACCCCAGCCAGCAGCCAAGCCCCATGCAGCCACTCACTTCCCCGTCAGTGGGACTGGGTAGAGAATTTGAAGGATCATGGGTTGAGATGAAGAGTTTTATAGGGAAAGCAAAAGCCATGCAAACAAACAAAGCTAAGCAAGGAATTCATTCAGTGCTTCCCATGGGCAGGCAGGTGTTCAGCCATCTCCAGGAGAGCAGGGCCCCATCACTTGTAACAGTTCCTTGGGAACACAAATGACACCCCTCCAAATGTGCCCCTCCTTCCTCCTTCTTTCCCCACTTTATATACTGAGCATGCCATATAGTCTGGACCCTTTGATCAGTTTGGGTCACCTGTCCTGGCTGTGTTTCCTCCCAGCCTCCCTTGCACCTCCAACTTCCTTGCCAGCGTGGCCGTATGAAAAGCAGAAAAGCCCTTGGCTCTGTGTAAGCCCTGCTCAGCAATAACAAAATCATCTCTGTATTATCAGCCCTGCATTCGACACAAATCCAAAACACAGCCACATACTAGCCATTGTTAAGAAAGTTGACTCTACCCCAAACCCCGCACACACTTAATGAAAAGTTGTTTTTCTTTGGACAATCAGAATTGGAAATGCTGGATGGTAAAGCTGTTTTGTGAGGAAATTTATGGCTCAGTGTTGCTTTCTTGTGTTACAAGGCTTTTAAAATGTCTGATGACTTAGGCAAGAGTCACATTGTTTCAGAAATTCCTTTGAAGCTTCTTTTACAATCTTCAGATTTGTGCAGTAGCTTTTACTTTGTGAGCATTCGTAATATCCTTCTATTGACACTGATAATTTGAAATAATTTAGTCACAGTACAATTATTTACTGTCATAGTGAGGTCCATTTTGATGGTTCCGCTACCACAAAAAAGTCTGCCATATAAAAGTGAAGCCTGTTTTAAATAACTGTGATGTGAACAATTCTTCTGCTGTACCGTGGAGTTTAAGGAAGTGTTGGCTATTTTAAAAAAAATAGAACAAATATATCTTTTAGAGTGATTCAGAAAATGTTTAAATTATTAGAACTTTCCAGTGCTCATAGCTAGGAAATGTATTGTGACAGAACGTTAATGTGTTGTGGCTATTAAACTCAATAGTGGCTGTGGGGAAAACATGACATTTGTCTTGTAATATTTACGCTGCCAACTGACTACTTCACCGCAAGTTGCTTAACAGCTGTAGACTGTAACTTTGTAAACTTAAAACATGTTTCAGAGTTCATACAGGAAGAAAAATGTCTGCATCCTGATTTCAGCTCAAGAGCATTTCCCCTTTTTAACCAGTATTTTAGGGAGACCCTATCTATTGAGGTAGTCTTCTTTCAATTATTTTCATGTCTTAATGTCTATCATGAGTGGTAATTTACAAAAATCCTAATCATAAACCAGTTTATATTTGAAGCAACCTTTAAAGGTTATCTTATTTCTACTGTTGCCTTTTGGACACCTTCCACTAGACCGGGTTGCTCCAAGCCCCATCCTGCCTGATCTTGAACACTTTCAGGGATGGAGCATCCACAGCTTCTCTGGAGAGCCTGTTCCAGTGCCTCACTACTCTCACTTACCTTTATAATACTGTGTGTTTACAGTAATATGTGGGGATTATAAAAGGTCATAACCACTACAGAAAAACTAAGTATTTCAGTAAAAAAATGGATTTGCTGTGTGTGTGAAGCAGCTTTTCTCCTCCCTCAGTAGGCCGTGCAGTTTGTACCCTGTGTTCGTATTCTCCTTTCTGCATAATCAAACAATGTTGCCAAATGATGAGGAAAGCCAAAAACTCAGACATGTCCTAATCAAAAAAGTGATCCATCTTGAATTAATGCTGAAGAAGGTACCTACATCTGCTTTTACAGTTCAGAAATTAGTTACTCCTTGTGGTAGCTTTCTGAGAACTAATCTATGCAAGATAGCTTAGTTTTATGAGATCTCACTCAGAAAATGTAAATCTATTTCCTAGAACAGTACATCCAAAAAATTTTCATGCTAATTCTTATTCTGCTTTAAAGTCACATCATTAGAATCTTCTTAACTTTGTTTTCTTCTGTGACTGATTTTTTTCAGTATATGACACACTTAAGTGAGAGGCCCAAGAACAGTGGGCATGCTGTCAGTCCTTAAAAGACAATTTCTGAAGGATTTGCTTGCAAGTTCTTTGAATATAGCTTGAAATTGTAATTTTATTTACTGTTTAAGCTGGATCACTCAGTATCTCCAAACTGTTGTTCCTAACCATGATATCTAATGAGCTGTTATACTAGGGGAAGGGAGATACATGAAAAGATAAAAAAATCAAATGTTTCAGGGTTTTTGTTTTGCAAAGACTTACTGTTGTTGCAAGGCAGGGTTTATGATGTGGTCAATATCCATGTTTTGGTTATAATTATTCACTGAAATAACCTTTTCCATTTACGTTTTTGTTATTGTTTCTTTAGAAGTTTGAGTAAGATCCTGATAGCAAAGGGTGGCCAAGTTTTCATGAGGGCTACAGCTTTATAATGGCCAAGTTATTGGTGAACATTGATGTGTTTTCTAGGTTTGAGAGGTGGAGCTGTGAGGCAAATTCTTGTAAATTTACCAGATTTGATGGTATGCTGGGAGTATACTGCATCTCATGTTAGTGACAAAATGTATATATATGTACAGGTCTGCTCTGGTGAATATCCGTGAAACTAAGTAACTATTTCACTTAGTAGCACATCCAAACTTTGATACAGCTCACTGATGACCTAGACAGAGGAACAGATCCAGGTATATTTTTAGTGACAGTCAGTTCCCCAGGATGGTTTGCTGCATGTTTCTATAATGCTACTAATGGTGCAGAAGATGCACTGCAGTAATGCAGGACACCTCCTTTGTGGGGACAGGTTCAGCATTCAAAAGATGCACATGCACTATGTTAGTAGAAAGCTTTCCAAAGCTGTTTAGTAAACTTTTGCAAGTGCTTAGCTGAAGCAACATGTGCTCAATTTTCTCAAGCAAACAGATATAACATGAAATCATGGAGTTTTTTTAAGTGAAGTTTAGGAAGTTTGCAGTTTTTCTTAACTTGCCATGAATAGCTTGGACTTAAGTTCTTTGCTTTGCACACCAAATGTACCCATTGAAATATTGTCAGCCACCAGGTTTGGAGCAGCTGTGCACAGGCATTTGACATTTGAGCAGCCCTGTTTAATTTTGATCAAGAAAATTGCCCAGTGCTAGTTTTCCACATGGGAAAAGCTTGGGGAAATTACTGTGTCTGAAGAATAGCATAGAATCTCATCTGTAATATTTGACAGCAGATACAGAAATGGGCAGACATAGGGTCATTTGGCTTAGATTTGAGACTTCTTAATGCTTCAAGTGATTAATGGAAATTTTTGAACTTGTATTAATGTGTATAATTGCCAAAACAGGTTTGCTTATAGAACACAGAATACAAACATGATGCCTGTATTTAAAGGGATATTTTGCTTATCCCATTTTTTTGTTTGTTTTTGTTTACCTAAATAATAATTTTTTTAGGGCAGAAAATTTTTTTGCTTTTTGTTTCATGTACATTATGCTCTTGTTCTTTTGCTAGTAGTGTGTGTTTTCAAACTTTCTCTGTTTTCTGATTACATATATTACTCAAACCATTACAGATGAAACTGAATTGGAAACTTGAGGTGATAGATAATACAGTAGTTTCATCTGCTTACAGCTACTACCTGTATTTCAATAGCCATATCAGTACAAGATAGGTATTCTGGGGTTGCTTTATGAAAAAACCATTGATTTTGAATTAATTTTTCACTTGGAAGTAAGAGCAATGAGCTATCCTTTTCAATTTTAGTATTTCTTCTTGAAAATAGGTATCACTTTGCCTTTAAAGGAGAAGTTTTATTTATCTCTTCAGGGGTCATCTTTCTATGAATTTAAGTTTTCAACAAGGAATCATTAAATAGCTCAAGAAACTATTTTCAGTTTCTTTATTAAATTACAGGAATATAGGTTTTGTTGAGTATATTTGTGACTTGACACTGAACTTAAATAGTGACTGATGGCTGCAACCGAAGTAGTAGAAAAAGGGAATCTTGAAAAACTTGTGTGCCTTCTATTGTTGAAAAACAGAACTCCTGTATTAACTGTTTATGAAAATGGCAACTGTTCATTCATAACAATAGGTCTGTAATTTTTTTTCAGTCCTCCCACCCATAAAATCACTGTTAATGGCAAGGAATGTATAAACTTTGCATCATTTAACTTCCTTGGACTTCTGAATAATGAAAAAGTTAAGGTGAGTTCTTCCAGTCACTCCATTTGTGTGATTATTCCTCCTTTACTGTGTATGTTATCTCAGGATAAAGAATACAGAAAGCATGAACTTCATCAATAACATGTACAGCTAAAGCAGGAAGTAAAATTATAAATCTCATAATGTTGTGCTAGCCAAGTTTGTATTTTTACTGAAGTTTAATCCGGTGTACTTATTGCATACTTAGTTGATTATCAAGTTAGATTAGTATTTGATGTCCTTAAGTATTAGAATAAAATGAGTGTTGCTTAAACACTTGTCTAAAATAGTTTTGAGGTGAAATTAGTCATAGAATTCAGTACATTGTTATACTTTCTGTGAAACAGGTCATGTTACATGATGCAAAAAGTCATCTGTGCACGTTGGTGTAAAATTGTCAGTGTCAAGTGTATAGGAAAGCCAATGTAGGAATATTTCACATAATTCTTTCCTATTAAAGAGTGCAGCCCAGGCTTCTCTGAAGAAATACGGTGTTGGCACTTGTGGACCCAGAGGATTCTATGGTACTTTTGGTGAGTAACTTTCTTTGATTTGCCTTTAAGGATGCTCAGACTGGTTTGGTAAGCCAGCCAAAATAGTCCAGTATACGAGCAAAACATTATTTCTGTTGCTCTTATGAACAGTTATCCTCTAATACACATTTTACTGTAGTTGTCGAGGGTTGGTAGCGTTTATTCTTCCTGGCTTTGTTTCTTACTGTTTTATCCATTTTCTTATTCTTTCTAATGCTGGTCTTTGAGGAGAATTGCAAAACTGTAGTAGTTGTTATAGTTCTGGTAACCATAGTAGAAAGAGAAAATAAACCTATTAGAATTTAATAATTCACAGTGACTGGAAGTGTAAATATAAGCGTGAATTAAACTTTCTATCGGCACCACAAGGGGGCAGTCTGATTTCTGTGATAACTAATGTGACTACTTCTGTGACTACTAATGCTGTAGCCAGAATGAAGTTTTCCCTACTGATAACTTTAATGTTGTAATTGAGAGATTTTATGACCTGAGCAGGTGTTACTAAGGTAAGGGGTTTTTTTCATTCTTTTTAAGAAGTCGTAAGTTGTTAAATATCGGGCTCTGGACATAGCTCTTTACAGGCATTTATATTTTGAAATATTGAATGTAAACCAAAGAGTTATACATGAGTAGCTGCACAGTTACAGGCTAAAACCATCAGCTCATTTTATGAACTTTGCAGTCTCTCCACAGAGGTGATGGAATTCTGAGGGGCTTTATACTCAATTTATTTCATAGAGTTAGCCTCCTGTAGCCTTGACTTGAATTCAAGACAAACTTGAGCTTTTCTTGGTTAATCAAACTAGTCCCATTGTCTTCCCATTTTCAGCTAACTTTAAACATTTGAGTGTGGCAGGATTATGAATGTGTGAGAAGAATCACTTTTTGCATCATCATGTGCCTTAAACATTTCACAGAATTTTTCATGTACTGGGACTTTGTTAAGTGGGTCATGTTCTCTGCAGAACTATACACAGTTTCCTCTTACATTCCTATGTAGGATTTAACTGATGGTTGTTGATTGTTACTGCTCAGATTTATCCCCTCTTAGGAGCTGATATTTCATATCAATATTAGAGATCTCTCTTTGAAATGTAGATAATTTATTTTGAATGGAGATTTGGTTCTTCATATCTATGCCACTTTGAAGGTAATTCATTGATTCAGTGAGCTCCTTTTAAGACATTTTTACTTTGTGTTATGTCTCTGAAATATGTATCTGAGCCTTTATCGCGTAACGAGCGTGAAATATTTGTATATTTACATATACCTGAATATTTGTGGGTATTTTCTTCATAATTCTCATTTCTTCTGTTTTTGAATTCCATGTGAGCATATACTAGGCAATAAATAGGCATTTTATAACAATTAACAATATTAGCTTTATTAATGTTTCATACTTGCATAGAAAGCTGTTCCAGTGTTGTCTTCCTCTGTGCAAATGTACTTCAGGTGGTGTTTGCAGTTTTCAGTTAAGGTAGGTTAATCCAAGTGGTGTAACCAGACTAAAGCAAATCATTTCAATAAAGGACAGTCAGATAATATTTGGATTTTATCACAATGAAATCTTAATATTGCCTTAGCACTTTTCAACTTCATGGTTAAACAAAGCATTCATACCCTTACGTAATGATATGCCAAGTGTGTGTCATTTTGAACTTATGTGTTCTTGCCCTTGGCAAAATTTACTTAGGCTTGCAAAACTTTTTTCCATAGCACAAATCTGAATGTATTCGTTAGCAGCCCTTGCTGACAGTACTTGTTTTGCCCAGTGTTCTTTACCTAGACCTTGCATAGTGTAATGGTGTTTGTTTCTGAATAAGGTTCAGTGAGAAAGATGTAAGTTCTGATTTTGAACAGTGATGGTCTTGTCATCTTATTCAGTTAAATTGTGTAAGTGGTCACTCAAAACATTTTTCCTCATTAGGTATCAACAGCTGACCACTCAAAAGTAGTAGTTCAGTTCTTATTTCCCCTAATTTGTTATTTTCTACTGATGGGGCTTCAAAAAGAAACATTTTGGACTGAATGTTGTTTATATTGCATGTTTTAAATGCTATGTGGCCAGTCTGTTTTTTTATATTTTGTTATTGCTGATCTTTGTTGGGCTTTACCATTCAATAAATCAAAGGTCATGCCACCTGTTTGGAAGCCTGATTGAAGATTGTTTATTGATCCTGAAGTCCATGTAGCAGTGACACAAGAAAAAGACACAAATATTCTGGAAATGGACTATTTACAGTCTCAATCAGAAAGTAGATGAGATAATTCCAGTCAATATCCTTCCTTCTGAAGTATTTGGAGAGGAAAGGCTATTCTAGATATCCATGAACATTTGGTATATCCAGTGGAGCTGGATCAAAATAATAGGATGCAAAAGAAAACTTCCAGATCATGAGTGATTAATGGTTTGTTTTCTTTTAAAAGCAGTGGGAAAACCAATTTCTTTCAGATCTATTTTTTGATGCCTAGGTAAACATCAGGAAAGGATTGTTGAGGATTTATATTTTGCGTGCTATGGATGAAATTGCTCTTTACTGTGATTGGGAGGCTGTTGTTTGAATAAATACACTTTGCTTTTATTAATAAATACATCAGATAGCTGTTTCCTTTTGGGCAAAGATTATGCTAGATATGTTTAGTATGGTAAAGTTGGGATTTATACAAAATCCTTTCTTTCTGCACCCTTTCTGTTGGTGTCTGGTCAGAAAGAGCAGCACTGACACAACCATACCCCACAGACTATTGGAAGAATCTGTACATATAACTGATGTTGATTTACTTTTGTTTCAATGAACTTCCGGTAATTGCAAAAAGGTAGCACTTGGCCAGTGGTGGTCTTTCAAGTCACACAGTAATGATCTCTATTTGCATTTTAATCTTATTTATTTACAGTTGATAAAAAGCATAATTTTCTGTCTATTGGTAGCAGAAGCAGATAGTGCCAAGAGAGTTAGACAATCAAAATAACAGTTTGTCTGATACAGGTTATTTTGCTTAGGCAGAATACTTAATGCTGTGGTTACCTTTCTGCAGCAACAATCCACTCACCATGTAGTATTACAATTTTTAATATTTTGATTTTTGACATGGGTCACTTTGACCAAATTGGTTTGGGAAATGCTGTGTGTGTGATTGGGACAATAAGGTTGAGTAATCTCTGGCTTGGAGGTGTGACCTTTTCAGTGGGCTAAAGTGTGTTCAGGAGATCGTTTGTGACTTGTAGTCTGACAGGAGCAGTGTTCTGTTATAGTGATAGCTGTGCTTATGTAGTAGAAGCATCAGCTTGGACAAACTGACAGTCTGCCAACAGGACCTCATTAATTGCTATAAATTACATCATTTGTTTTCTGACAGTAGTAACTGTGCTCTCTAGCTGCAGTCCAAGAATGCTGCATCTTTTGTGGTCTAATCACAAGTAGATTTTAACAACTTTGGTGTAAGAACATTAGAGAAACATGTTGCATAAATATTTTCAGATCTGTCAAAACTGGTGATTAATAACAGGTTACCTGTCAGTTTAAGTGAAGCTGGATTGGTTGCAACTGGGTTTTGAGAAGTTACTGGTTTTAATATTCTTCCTACAAATAAATGTTCTGTTTGCTTCAATTAGATGTTTCTAAAAGTAATGATAGACTTTCTGATAATAAACAAGCTAGCTATCTAATATATTTTTGATTATTCTCTCATATAGACGTGCACTTAGAATTAGAAGAACGGCTAGCAAAATTCATGAGGACAGAGGAAGCTATTATATACTCATATGGATTTGCAACAATTGCCAGTGCTATCCCTGCATATTCAAAGAGAGGGGACATTGTGTTTGTGTAAGTATTGTTTTCTAATTGTTTTCTTCTTATTTTTAATGATTGCTAAACATACTGTTGAACATTTAAAAATATTGCGGATTTTGATCAAGTATTATGTAGTTCAAATACAAAGTTCAAATATTTTTTCTTTGCCAAATATTACAAATCGGTTTTTGCTTTCATTGTGAAAGCTCAGATGTGGGCACTCAGCTGCAAAAAAAGCGAAATAACTTGTGCATTCAAATACTAATGTAATTCTAATAACTATTTTTCTTCTTAAATGATACAGTTATACTTGCTTTTCTCCTGTCTTCTTCTGGATTTTCACCTTTCTTCCAGGAGGGTTGTTCCCCTCATGCTTATTTGCAATGGATTAGTTGGATAAATATTGGTACATATTAAAATAACAGAAGAATAGCTACACAGAAGCAAATAAATTATTTGGAAGTCCCAGTATCTGGTACCTAAGCATAGCCAGTCATGATTTGTCTAGGGAAGATTCAAGAACTGGGAGAAACAATGTAACAATACTCACTTTACTGCGCCAGAGAATAGGGTTTGGATATAGTAAGAGTTGATGGATTTTTCATGTCTTCAGATTCTTTCAGTACCTTAGCTCTTTAATATCCTCAGTGTTTCTATGATATGCAAATCATTAACTTGAAGATTTTATGAAAAATATTAAGAAGTACCTGTTTCAAATATAATACCTACTAATTTCTATTGATGTGTTTGAGTTTTAGACAGGGATTTTCCCCATGCATTTTCCTCCTGAGAGCAGGGAGTGAGTGTCAATGTGGGGCTTGCTGTGGTTAAATTACAACACAATAGTACTTTTGTATTTGTCTGCCAAAATCTCTTTTCTATGTGTAAAGCTTTCAGCCTATTTGACCTCTTTACAGAAGTTCTTTCATAATTTAATCATGTTTTTTGATTGTCTTTGATTATCTTCTGGGTCAGCATTTTTGAGACAAATGACCAGGATTGTGCACACACTACTCAAGGATGGCAGTCTACCCTGGATTTAGTTATCTCATACTGTTTCAGCTTCTCATTGACAAAAGATCTAACTGTATTTGAAAGCAGTTGAAATTACTTTAGCATATGCAGGTTTGTTTTAGTTGCTACTTCTACAAGATTAGTTGATCTAAGCAGCAGTGAAATTGCATACCCCATCATAGTTGAAAATTTGCTGTTCCAACACTTAAAAATGGAGGATAGTTCTTTGGACACGGAGAGATGATTTCTCAGATATTAAAATGGAGGTTTTGAGTATTTGGAGGACTACAGTAAATGTTACAGGCACATCTTTGCGCTTTTTTCCTAAGACCCAGAGCAAATGACGTGAGAGGTTTCTGGGATGTTTACTGTGGTATTCTACATTGTCCATGGAATGCTGTGCTCAAACTGCTGTCACATACAAACAAAGGATGAGTGTAGATTTTAAAAAAACCAAACCTGTTGGCTTGCTTTTAGTGTCTGTAATACATATAAAATGGAGAAGCTTTGAAATGAGTTTTCAAAATGTCAGTAAAATTTACAGTGCTTTAAAACATCTGGTTTTGTCTACACCTAAGTTCAAATATCTGCTTGAAAGAAAGACAAGTCCTAATAGCCAGCTTTCTTTGAATAATTGCACCGTGTTTAACAAACTTAGGAGGATTTGCTATATTTACAGAGATGAAGCTGCCTGCTTTGCTATTCAGAAGGGATTACAAGCATCTCGTAGTAACATCAAGTTATTTAAGCATAATGATATGGCTGACCTTGAACGACTGTTGAAAGAACAAGAGACTGAAGATCAAAAGGTACCATTCCTTTGAAGAAATATTTGTACTCTTTTGTGCCACCTCCCCCACATATTTTTACTGAGTCGTGTAATTTAATGGATGCAGCGCTTAAAGGCAGTTGCTTGCTTTTTGTAACTCTCTATTGAGCAGTTTATTTAATATGCATATTTAATTAAGATAATTTTTTAAAAGTATTTATTTATTTGCATTTGTCTTCTTAACCCTTAGAATTGAGCTCACAGGCATTATTAGCAAGGGAATATCTTTACAGGCAGATGACTGATGTGAGATAATGTTTTTCTTTTCTTTAAAAACTATTAAAGATCTTTTCTTTTTTGCATCTCTGAGAAATTTATGTAACTGTATTTACCTAATACATCATGCAAGTCAACTATCACTTTGAATGCCACACTGTAAAATCAGCACAAAAATGTCTAGTCCTTTATAGAATCAATATGGTTGATTTTTTTCTCAGTCTTCCCCTATCATGTATTCAACTCTTAAGATGTTCTCTCTCTTGAAAAATTTGAGTCAGTTTGATGGCTTGCTTCTCATTCTGACGATAATGCAAAAGGATGTCCAAAAGCAATTGGTAAGATCAGGATCAGAAAGTACAAATAACTTGATTAAATGAGTTTTAAAAGAATTAACTGAGTAGCTATCATGATTGTGTGGTTTGTTCACAGAATGCTGGCAAGTTGCTGACAGTTGAAAGAAAGCTGATTGTGTGATAAGACCTAGAAAAAGTAAAGTAGATAAACTGTCAATCAGCTTAACATCAGTGTAAATCAGCAACGGATCTGATTAATAGCAGATTTATAGATCATAGTGGTTAACGTACCTTCATGGAAAATATATTTTGTCAGATAATCTTTACATGAGTTTTTAGATGTGGTTTTCAGACTAATTTGTGTAACACATTTGGTTTGTTAGAGCAGAGTGCTTTGAGTTAGCTACATGGTTAAAGTTTCTTACTGTAATTAGCTGAATGTGAACATAAAATTGGTGGGCAAGAGCTTAATACAGACCATGTGTGTATAACTAAGACATACTTACTAGAAAAGGGTAGGTCATACCATTAGAGTTGGTAAAGCCTGTAGAGCCTACTGTGCCTAGTTTGGTACCTACCACATAGAAAAGTTAAAAAGGTGTTTCTGAATCTTTCTACAAGAACTGAAAAATGAAAGAAGTGTGACTAAATATCCTTGTTAGAAAATATCAATAAGGTTCAAAGTAAGTAACAGAGAACAGCATTTTAGAACAGCAAAACTGAAATTATACCAATTGAAATTTAGCAGAAACAAGTGAAAGATATTTTAATGGTCGGTATTGTATCCAGAGATCGGACAAGGACTTTGTAATGTGAGTGTTATGAATACTTTTGCATTGTGTTTTACAAAGGCACTACTTGTAAGAAGTTTGTGCTGCATTGTGAATCCTGGTGCTCAAAACACTTGTTGAAAAGTCTTCTAAATGCTTAGACTAATGATGACTATAATAGAGACCAAGATTAGTAGTATTTGTTCTGAAGTTACATTGGTTGTATTTTATTCATAAAGTTCAAATGGATTGGTTATGATTTGTTGCAAAACAAAGCCTCTTAAATCATGTGTAGAAGTCAAAAGCTTTGAAATTATTACATAATAAATAAAATAAAAGACAAAATAGTCCAGTGAGGCATTTCAACTTTTGTTACAGATGAAAAATACTAAGTTTAAACTAAAGTAAAAGCTTATTTGAAAAAGTGGCCATTCCCTTCAGAAAAACCTTCCCTATCAAAAAAGTATTTAGAGCTTTGCTTGTTTAGTAACAATTGATAAAAACTAAAACCATATCTTCTCTGAAGAATCCTCGCAAGGCCCGTGTAACTCGAAGGTTTATTGTAGTGGAAGGGTTGTATATGAACACAGGAGATATTTGCCCTCTTCCAGAGCTGGTAAGTAGTTTTAATTTGCCTTTTGAACTGCATATGAAAGCATGTGGTTAATAAAACAATAGTGTTGTGTAATTAAGCCTACATAGAAAAGCTCTGCACGCAGCTTTTTTGTTTACCTTCCTGCTTTCTCACATGTTCATGAAATGGTGATTCCAAACCTTAACCTTGTTTTGAAACTTCTGATTAGGATTCTGAAGCTATTGAGATTTAGGAATGATGTCCGGCTGTGGTCCTAATTTTTATCCTGTAAAATATACTGTATTTTCAGCTACACTGTATGATACTAGATAGTTAAATAAGTTTAAAAAATTTTTTAGAAGTTTCAAAGAAACCTTCATGGAAATGTCAGAAATAGTGACTCCAAGGAGTCCATTTATTTAGCATAAAATGGCTTTTTATGCAGACTCTATTCTTGTAGAGGATGGAAGAAATAGTGTCAAAATGCATTGTCTTGAAAGTACTTGAGAACCTATTAAAAAAAAGAGGTTTTTTAATATATGAGCATGTATGAAATTAGTTTTAGTATTACATGATGAATAAATCTTGAAGGCTTTTAATATGTCTTAATGACAGAACTGTAGAACTGACTTTTGTGCAGTATTCAGAATGCTGTCCTTGCCTTTCTTTACCTTATCTCCCCCATGCATTTTGTCACCAAATTCTGACTTGTATTTTATAAAATTTTATTTGTTTTAGATAAAATTGAAGTATAAATACAAAGTTAGAATATTTTTGGAGGAGAGCCTTTCCTTTGGAGTCCTTGGAGAACACGGAAGAGGAATTACGGAACACTTTGGAATAAATGTATGTACTTTTTTGTTGTGAATGAGAGATTTGTACAGAAGCAAGTTGTGCAATTGTTTCCTAATACCTGTGCCATTAACAGATAGTTTTGAAGTGTACACTAGACATTTAAATATAGGGGGTTTTAAAACATATATATATTTTTAAATACAGTATTTTCTTACCAGTCCCAGAGCTTTCAGGTCTTGGCAGTCTTTCATGTGCTTATTTGAAATAGTTTTACTTATCTTTAGTGGCGAAGATAACAAAAGAATTTTTACAATGCATAATTCTATCCTTTTTTTGGACACTCCATGAGATAATGAATACTGTCTTTTCCAGCTACATACACTTAAAAGTGTCACTCTGACACAGAAATATTTGAGATCTTGGTGTAAATAAGAAAGATCTTTGCAGTATATAGCCATATATTTTGCTCTATTGCCTTTTACTCCAGTGGGGAAAAGTAAGATAAAACTTCTGATGTTTCTTTCAAAGGTGCTACTGTAGTACTTCACCAGCAGATTAAGCCAAGCTATTTTTGCAAGGGTCTGCTTTTCGTGGTGCTTACATGGCTGAGGAGTGCTTTGGAAATCCAAAATGGTATCCTTGCAGCTGCTTACTACCACAGGCCCCTGGGCTGAGGGGAAGGAGGAAGTGCTTTTTGTTTGCCAGTGTTCCAGTGTGGAGCATCTCTCACTATTTCTGACTGTCTGAATTCAGCTTGGAAGTGAAACAACAAATTCAGGGAATTCATTCTGTCTTCCCCTTTGTCCTGTCGTTTTCACTTAATTCTAGACATGGAAAAGAGAAACTTAATTAAGAAAAGGCAACAGTGTTACTGTGATACATGGCAACTGCTATCTGATTAGCTGACTTCTATGTCAAATTCCTTTCCAATTAATTGAATTTTACATTAAATTAATTTACAGACAAAATCTTTTGGAGCCTAGCAAAAGAAAATATTTGCAACCAACAAGTGAAATAAGACAATGTTCAGACTATTTTAATTAGACTTATACTTAATTTTAATCACATTCTACCTCCTACTGACTAGAGTGGGGCTACTTACACTCTTAAAGGACACTGCCGCACTGACTGCACTGTGGAATTGTCACCAGTATCTAAATAATTTGTTTTATCTGTCCGTGTTCTTCACATTGCAATGCCTGGAAGAGACAGTTCATATGCAATTTATTTACAGATCCATAAATCTCAGTTTCTCAAAGGTCCTTTCTGTATTGATTAAAATAATTATTTCAGTTGTACTTTCATTTTATTATGTCATAGTTTGGTGGATCTTCTCTACTATTCATGGTAATAGGAAACAAGATATATCTTTAATAGGTTAACTTATAGTCGATGCAATCAAAAGCATATTTTAATAATTTGTTATTTAACTGACAGATTGATGATATAGATCTTATTAGTGCAAACATGGAAAATTCACTGGCTTCTATTGGTGGATTTTGCTGTGGAAGATCTTTTATTATTGACCATCAGGTAAGACAGATCTCTTTTTAAATAGTCTGGCACTATTAAATTAGTTAATTATTAATATCAATTTGCAAGTATGATATAGATGATTATTCAGTATTTGATTCTACACAGAAACTGTCTGTGAAATATTGCAGATGAATTGGAGATCAACTTTTAAATCCTTACATGTACCTGTAGGTGTGGAGGAGAGGTTTTTAATATGTACATGAATTAACTTTTAAAACATTGTCTACATTACTATAAATTTTTTTTTCCTTTTCTCCCATAGCGATTGTCTGGTCAAGGCTATTGCTTTTCTGCCTCCCTACCTCCTTTGTTAGCTGCTGCTGCTATTGAGGCTCTGAATATTATGGAAGATAATCCAGGTATTTAATTCAGGAAAATGTTATCCTTCAGTCTTTCTTCACCTCAAACTAATAACTTGTACTTCTCCCTACTTTGATTCCTCACCTTTTTTCTCAGATGTCTTCTTATTTTTTTGCTAATTAATTTTACATGCATGTTTTTTAATTCATGGTGTTTCCCACTCTGCTTTTCTTCTTCAATGTTTCTATCCCTTTCCATCTTCCAGATGAATATAAGCAAGTTATTTGAGGCTAAGAGGGACACAGATGGTTTTTAAAAAGCAAATAAGAAATTTATATTCTGCTGATTAGATCATGATATGCCTTTTCCTGAAAAACTTATTTCTTCAGTGCAAATGAAGGAAGAGAAAGTTAAATAGGAACAAATGGTAATATATTTCCACAGGACAGAGCAACCCTCTCTTTTCCACTTGCACTATATAATTAGGGGGTTTTTCCTTCTCTAGTTAAGCATTCAGGCAAGAATCTCAGGAATGATCAGGGTGCAAACTGCCTGCAATTTGCAGGACCAGATACAGGGCATTTTTATAAAGTTGGCAGACAGAAGATTCTGCTCTAGGAGTCAACCTGAAAAGTCTTTAAAGATCATCTAGTTCCAGCACCCTTGCCATTGGCATGGACACCTAGATCAGGAGCTCCATCCAGCCTGGCCTTGAAAAATCTTTTTGCTGACCCAGAATTGAGGGCAGGCCACAGCTGTGCCAAATCCCAGCCACTAGAACACCTGGGAAAGAATTTTATTTAGTTTTTGGGGGTTTTTTAGGAAGTGGAGAGAGGCACATGAGGACAAAATTGGCCAAATTGTGAAATTGTGTAAATTCGGTTTTAACCTTCATTTGCATCAACAGATTGGAGGACATCTGCAGAGATTCAGTATTTAATTTGTGACAAATAAATAAAAATTACTGGGTAGCCCGTGCCCAGTTGCCTGAAGCGAAATAGAATCAAGAAAAAACTAAGAGTAAGTTACAGAGCTGTTAGTGAAGGGTTAGCCTTCACCAAGGAAAAGTGCCACGGCTTGTAAATCCAGGAGTCAGTTTTCTCTTTAAGAATCTGCAGTGAATTGGGGAAAGTATTGACGAGCAGAGTCTGCATGGCAGTAGATATTTATGGATATTTATAAATTGGGTCTGCCATTTCAGTCCCATTACAAAGTGTTTATGTCATCCCTTTCATATGGTCATGAACAACAGCAGCTCCATATGCAGCTGGAGTAATGAGATAAAGTAGTGCATTTGTCAGGACTTAAAAGCTTGTCATTTCCTGGCAGAAATAGGAATCGGGAACATTAAGAAGAGTGGTAAAGAGGCTTATTAGTTCAATAGATATACATACCTTAGTTTGATTCCAAATCCTATATTTGAAATCTTAGAGAAATGTAAAGTAGAAACAGGAAATCTAAGCCTTTTCTTTCTCTGTTTCGTGTTGTTTTGTTTTGTTGTTGTTTTTTGTGTGTAGACATTTTTCAGACTCTCCGGGCTAAATGTGAACGGATTCACAAAGCTTTACAGGGGTAAGTGTGGGGTTTGGGGCTTTTTGGCTTTTATTTGGCTGTGCCTTTATAATGCCAACTTTAAGGAAACTCTTCTTACCCAAATCTGTTTCTGGTTGTACAGATGCTTAGGCTGGGATATGTACAATCAATTATGTATGTATCAAAGGAGGAAAATTATTCTTTCCCAATTGTCTCTGTTGTGCTACTAAAAAGAGTCCAAGTTTTTTAAATCCCTTACAGGCTTTGAAATGAGATTATACCTTAAGGCTGTTGAAGAAGTCTGCAATCTCTTACACATTAAAATCTTTAGGAGAGTGTGATAGCTCTCAATGACAGAAAGTATTGATAAGCATTTTGAAAATTCTCTAAATAAAAGGATGTGGGATGAAGCTTAGCAGATACTCTTTCAGACAACTCAATGCACCTTTCAATCACCTTGAGTACAATATGGTTCCTACATATTTGACTTGAATGTTAAAATAGTAATAAAGTACCCATTGTTCTGGAGGCACAGAGAAAATTGCTAGAATTTACCTGAAAAATTATACTAGTTTCTTTGGAATGATACTACCATCAAATGAGCCTGATCTTCACAGAATATGTTTTAGGCAAGCTTATCAAAGTCCACAAATCAAAATTATACCTGATAGTTGATATGTGTTTATGTGACCTGTTAATTTTGGGGACAAGAGATTTTGCTTGGATATTGAATACAGATTTTTGGATGGGAATAACTCAGTCCTAAATGTGTGTGATATGTCAGGACAATGGCAATCAAATGTCAGTCATTCAAATTCTAGAAACCCAATTAACAACTGTTTCTATGTACAGATGAGGGAACAATTACAGTCATATTACTAATTTTAGAGGAACTTCTGACTAAGTGACAGATCATGCTGTATAGAGTTTCTACAAGAAATAATTTAAAATGATAAATATTGCCAAATCTTGAAAAACCTCAAGCAAAAGTTTTGTTCTTTCTTATCCCTTAAGTGATAAAAAGATGACTTGACCTAGCTACCTGGGTTTTTATCAGCAACTTACAGGCCTAACACAGACATTTCCCTTACATGTTCATAAGGACTCTTTAAGAATTTCTGAATTATTAATCCTTTTTGCAAAAGGATAAGTAAGTATTGCTATACAAACTTACTGAAACTCCTTAGAAAAGACATTAGCTCGATAACTTCGTTATCTTTATGTAATGCAAGCTGAAATGCACATATGTTTTGTCTGCATTAGTATCAGTAAAGTCAAATATCCATCTTCTCTCACCACCTAGAAAGCAGAAACACTTGTTATGTAGAATTTCAACACGTCTTCAAGTAGGCTTTTTATTAAAGGTGTTTTATTTGTTTTAGGATTTCTGGTTTAAAAGTAGTGGGAGAATCTTTTTCTCCAGCACTGCACTTACAGTTGGAGGAGAGCTGTGGATCTCGAGAAAATGATGTGAAGTTACTCAAAAGAGTTGTGGATTATGTAAGTGTCCCCATAGTAATTAAAATATGTCATTGCCTTTGAACGTTAATAATGAAGGAAGGGTAGGGATGCTTGTTGGGTAACTTGTTGAAATACCTTGCAGGAGTGCTGCAAGAAACTTAGTTTCTTTGCTGATTTTATGGCTCTATTAAAGATCATCTTCTAACCATTTCTTGCTGCCTATAGTTAGGTCTGTAACTCTGGATTAAAAGATATATATTAGACTATTTACTTCAGGAACCAGTTATTTCCTGTTTTCTATTTTAATGCTCAAATCTGCATATAAAACTGTTGCTTAGACAACTTTTGTAATGTTAATAAGAAGAGTGTTCTGGAGGTGCATTTTAACCGTTTATGATAAACTTTTGCTTCCTTGAGTCTGTGAATTTGCTTTTTTTATGTGTGAACAATCTCTCACTCTGTATGTAGTATTCTTCCCTACTTCAATACACATTGGTTCTTTCTGTCACACATGAAGAAGTGAGGGTTGATGGAAAGCTTTATATATCAGGTGGCAGGTAAACAAGATTACACAAAAAAAAGAAATTCTGAAGTTAATTTCCTTGAAAATATGCTTAAATATGATTTAATTGCCTGATAAATATGGTATGTTTGCCTAATTACATGGAGGTGAAAACTAAAGACACTGCACCCTAAACTGATTTAGGTGTTAAAGCTATATTGAAATTGAAGATGAATTTGCGTAACCTTCACACCATCCATTTGGGAAACAGCTTGCATTTATCTTGACACCAGATTAATAGAAGTTAGTTATATGTATTTGGTGATAAAAAGGATATGCCATCAGAAATTCCCAGGTTGACTTGCTGTATTTTCTTTATTTGTAGTGCATGAATAGTGGTATTGCGTTAACACAGGCTCGCTATCTGGAGAAAGAAGAAAAATGTCTTCCTCCACCCAGGTTAGCAGAAAGTTAATGTTTTACTTGAATTTTTTTGGCTATGACTCTCCATCTCTTTTCCATACAATGATGGAGTTTTGTTTAGTAGACTGGATTGAATAATTGCTTCTTGGAAAAATGGGGGAGGCTCCATTTTTGAGGTATATTTTCAGTGACTGTTTACAGGTTGCTAGTACCATGAAATAACTGTATCAAAACTACCTGTATCTTGGGGATTAGCATGTAGCCTGCTAGCAGGCACATTTCTATGAGCTGCACATTTGTAGATAAAAAAGAGAACAGATTTCTGCAGTGTGTATGGCGGGGTTGGCAGAGTGGGGGCAAAAAGTAATTTGGCCACATCTGTTTAGTCATATGTCTTGTTTATGGTTGAATTTGAATTTGTGATAATTTCCCAACAGATAGTGATCTTAATGTGTTGAAATTAGTATGAAACAATTCTAAAGCTGAAGGCTCAGAGTAAAGTTTAGTGTGTATGTTCTGGTTTTCTTTTTCTAGTATTCGAGTAGTGATAACAGTGGAACAAACAGAACAAGAACTGGACAAAGCTGCATCACTTCTTAAGGAAGCTGCACAATCTGTGTTGAATTAGACTGCTGTTTTTGGATTCCTCTTTCCCCACGTTATCAGGATAAGTGTTTTACACTGTATAGTGACTTCCAGATTCTTCCACTGATGGCACTGAAAGCTGACTAACAAAATTGTTCTAGAGTGGTACAAATGCAGTGAGGGGAAGAATGCTGAATTTTGGAGTTGGTGAATGACACAGTGTTGTTCCAATTCAAGCTCCACCATTTACTAGCATTACTTAAAATGGGGGATATCACTATTGAATTCATGACTGTTTCTTAAGTTAGTATAAAAAGTTTTAAATTTATTTCCTCAAACCCTTAAACATTCTCAAAAATGTGTATAAACATTCAGTTTCACCCCAAGCCATATAAAATGTGTTGTTTTCTCTCAATTTTCTCAGAATGTTCAAAAAAAGTCAAAGAATAACCCCTCCCCACCTTCCAAATAAAAATACACTGTTCCTAATACTACCGAAAGGATAACACATTACGATATAATTTTGTGCTATATTATGTCATTTATTATTGAATTATAGGAGGGAGGACCTTCAATTCTTTCTGTTTATATATTTTTCTCTAACCATTTTTGGCAGGCTGGTTTTAAGAAAGCCTGACGAGACAGTAATTTCATATCAAATACTACTTGCGTTTTGCGTTCCATATGTAATTATATGCATGTTTGATATTATGGGTGAGGTTTTTCATATTATTAACTTTCAAATACCTAAATTCAAACTTCTGAATTGTGAGACTGATGTAATTCCAGTATAGTGTGTTCAGATAAGGGAGCTTTGTAATAGGCAATGTGGAAAATGAACCAAGGTTTTGAAACAGCAACTAAATACTAGCTTAGTCAAACTACTTTTAAGCACAAAAATGATCTGTGCTTAGTTTTATCTGTTAACATCTATACCTTAGAAGGGAAGACTCACAGATAGCTACTTAGAGTTTAGATGGTACAAATACTACTGAAACACAAGTCAATCTGTGCACATAAAATTCCCAAGTAACTTGAAAGTAATGTTTGGAGGTTGTGCTGTCAGGATTTTAAGTAAACACAGATGGACATTACATATACAGACACTTTACTTCAATCAGGAAACTGGTAAGGAAGTATGTACCTTTTTATAAAACAAAAAATACAGCTTTTTATTTCACAATTTTTCTTTAAGAATGCCTGTCTAAAAATTTTGTATTCTGCCTAATATGTGTTGAGTTGTTTTGTACTTATGTGCCTTTTTGGTTGCTACTACAAGGATTACAGGACTACTTTTGAGAAATATCGTTAAATATAAAGTTAATCATGTTTGATTCAGGTTTTTACTTGCATAATTGGATTTTGTAGCATGGTTGACCATATATTGTTAAATATTCTGCATTAGGTGAGCATAGTCTATGCTGCCTCCAGTTCATAGAGACTGTTTCTGTGCTGGCTTTCAAAACTTCTCATCTGTGTATGTTCAGATAGTACATCTAAAGTTTTGTTGGGGCACTTCTGTGATTGTTGCTTGACATTTGAAATAGTCAAATCATTATCTGTGCAATGTAGTAAAACCTTTGTCCCAATGAGAAAGAGAATCCTTAATTCAATTACATTTATGTTTTCTCTGTTAACTGTGGGTAAAAGCCAGTGAGAAGCCAACAATTTAAAAGAGAAAAAAGTGTGCAGAATGAGACTGACTCCCATTTTACAGACTGGAACTGAAGTACAGAATAGTCATCATGAAGACCCTCTGAGACTGTGAGAAATGGAAATTAAATGTTATCACTCTACTTTGAGCTTTTGAGCCATTTTTGGCTGGATAATTGAAACCTGCAAATTCGAGTGAAGTCAAGCCTTTGATGTATAAACTTGGAACAAATTAAGTACTTTGATTCCAGTGCAGCATATTAAATGGTTTTGGAGTAAAGATAAACCTGGGAAGGTAAGCAAATAACCATTGGCATTGAAATCCTAGGTTGCAGAATCTATATTTAATTCTCTCATTTTATTTTAGGTTGTCTGCAAATGGGGTGGAATTTTTGTTGTGCTTTAGAGACCTAGCAATAATTTTTAGATACATGGATTTGTGTTGTTATTTTTGTTCTTGGTTTGTTGGGTATTTTTGCTTTTAAATGAAGTGAGGACAACTAAGGTAGCAAGAAGCAGAGTGAAATTTCTAGCAGTTTCAAATCTGTGACTAAGTGGTTCTGGTGAAATAAAAGTTAAAAAATGTTGCTAAGAGATGCCATAATCTGATTCATTTGACAAACACATACCCACCATTAAAACATTGGTAAAACTGCCTTTGTCCTTTTTTTTTACTGTTTACCACTATATAGGAAAGAAGCATTTAGATCACAGGAAAGTGAATACCTTGGTTGATGGCAGCTGAAATGCTCTTGTAATATGTGTTTTACTGACAGGTTATATGCATGGTCTCTGTAAGAAATTAAGACACCTATGAGATGTAACTGGGGGAGAGAGATATCCCTGGTCAGTTTAAGCATGTCTGTCTCCTCTTCATTTTGACTTTTTTGATAAATGTCTCTGTCATGGTAAGCAGATGAAGAAATGGGTGGCTCTGGGGAAAAATGTTGATTGGGGTTAGGGAGACAGCAGGTGATTCTGATTAAACTTCTGACATTTGAAAAATCAGAAGCCTGTTAAAGTGCTTAACTGCCCAGTGCTCTTGGCTGATAAATATATGAACAGATTTGTGTTAGTTGCTTTGTAGTTGCATTTGGATGAATTGGTATTTTTCCATCCATTTCTTCAGATGTGGGCATGAGACTGGAGTTCAATGTAAAGCTATTAAGTAGGATACTATGAGATGAATCAAACACAAGAACCTTATCCCAAACTTCAAAGTATCTTTTGAAAATAAATTTTGTTTCAATTAATTTATGTATTTCCCTTCGCCACTTACTTGGAGCAGAGTTTCAGCTAAGGGGATAATAAATCCAGTATTTTAAATAGTGATCAAAAATAAATGTTGTTAATTTTTTAAAAATTGACTATTAATATCTGATAGTTGAGAAGGAGGGCATTTTCACTGTAAAAAGTTGGCCATTTATTGAAATTGTCTTGATGAAACCAATTTTTTACAATATATGAGGACTGGGATGGACTGGAAAGAATTTATACTTTGAAAATATTTTATCTTGAAGAAACATGTCTACACATATATATTCCTATTTTAAACAAAGAGATTTATTTTCCTTGAATATTTAAAAACAATTACTATTTGTGTCGTTTCATGGTTTTTATAGGAAAAACTACAGACGCCTTTTCTGTTTATTATAGTAATCATTATTTTTGGATAGGAGGTGAAATGCATAAGGAGGGTATTAAGAAAGAAAGAGACGTATGGCTGAATAACTTTGATTTTATTTTTTTTCACTTTTGAAATATGAACCCAGTCAATGCACAGAATGGTGTACTGTCTCCTTTCTGTCACTCCATCTGGACTTTATTATTTTAAACAGAGTTGTGGAGTGTTGGCATTCACTGATCTATGAAGTTGCTACCGCAAAAGTGTCTTGCATCTTAAGATGACTAGAGAAGTGCACATGTAAATGTACAGAGCTGTAAATGCTGCTTAAACAGAGGAAATATTTACAACTAACACAAAGCATTTGTACATTGAACTGTTTCAGTGTCCTAATAAAAGGAAATGTCTGGATAACATTTCTTCTTGTGTTTTTATGTTCTTTGGCAGTTTTCATGGTAATAAGGAAATGCACTTACTCTGTCTTGCTGTTGATAGATTTTCCAGATTTTGGTTTCCTGTCCATTGTGTACTAGGTAATTGCAAAATACGCATAGTAGAAGTCACAGAAGCTACTTAATCTGCTGAAGAGTACCTATCAGGGAAGGACAGTTTCTACATGTCCAATTTCTAATGCTTGGGTAGCACACACTTGCTGAAAACTGCTATTGGAAGCTAGACGCTGGGTCAGATACAGTTTTGTTGTGACTCAGAATAGAATTTCTGGTGTATCAACAAACTTGAGTCCGGATGACATATGCCCCAGCTTTGAGACACCTTTACAGAATAAAATACTGCAATTTTGCCTACCATATTTTATGGGTAAGATTTCTCTATCTTCCCCTGCTATTAGAGGTGTTACCACTTAGCTCAGTATGCTCTTTGTATAACCGAGTTGCATTTTCCAGCAGAGGATTCAGAGCTAGCAAAAACCAGTAAGTATTGGAGTCAGAGGAAAAGCTTAAGTAGAATTGGAAATAGGTAATCCACTGCTTAACTTACATTTTATGTAGGCCAAAAATAAGTGATTGTCTCACTCTAATCAGCATTCGTCAGGCTGTGCTCCTGTTCTAGTATCCACAATTCAAAGACAAGGACAGATAGGAGAAGGTCCAAAGGAGGACCACGAAGATGACCAAAGGGCTGGAGAACATGCCCTGTGAAGAAAGAAAAACTGAAAGACAATTTTCCAGTTCTTACACAGTGTCTACAGAGATGGAAAAATCTCTCTTCACAATAAGCCACATGAAGAATAGAAAGGGCAAGAGAATCATAAAATGGGTTGGATTGACAGGGACCTGGAAGATCATTTAGTACCAACTGCCATGAGCAGGGGTACCTTCCACTAAACCAGGATGCTCCAGCCCCCATCCATCCTGGCCTTGAACAGTGCCAGGGATGGGGCATCCACAGATTACATAGGAAGTATAATAGAATAGAATCATTAAGGTTGAAAAAGGACCTCTGAGATCAAGTACTTCCTTTGACCAAACACCACCATGTCAGCTCGGCCATGGGGTTAAGAGCCATGTCCAGTCATTTCTTGTATGCCTCCAGGGATGGTGACTCCACCACCTCCCTGAGCCGCCTGTTCCAATGTTTGGCAACCCTTTTCATGAAGAAATTCTTGCTGATACCCAACCTGAACCTCCCCTGGCACAGCTCTTCACCAGCTTGGCAAGCTAATGGGCAAAGATGCTCTTCTCCTTGTCTGACAGATGGACCCCACCAACCCCCACTAGATCTGGTTTCTCAAGGTGAGTCTCATGAAACCTGATATGTGCAAGTTGCATGGGGAAAGGTTTCATCACGAAAAGGCTTCATCTTTTTTTATGGTGAGGAGAATGGTCAATCACTGGAAAACAACCTCCTCATGGGAGATTTTCAAGATGTGGGTGGACAAGGTGCTGGATAATTTCATCTAGGCTCCCTTTCTCACAAAAGGTTGGGCCAGATGATCTTTTGAGGCCCTTGGCCCATTCTGGGATTCTGTAGTTCTGTGACTAACTCAGAACAGTAAGTGGAAATAATTTTTCACACTTGGTCTAATTAAAATTGGATTTTGTTTGGAGCAAGCCATTGTTAATTACCAATGTAGGTAATTAACCAATAGGTGTTGAGAGAGTGCATGAGCAAGTATTTAAACTCTGTGCATTACTGTAACTACAAGTTAGGCTGATGACAGAGGATAAAAAAGGTAATGGAACAACAGCACTTCATGATAACCTGAGTGGCGACTTTGAATTGCTCTCATCATTTTTAGAGGTTTGAACTTTTTCTGTTCTTTCACATAATGAGGTAAAGAAATTGCTGTTCTCAACAGTTAATTGATGAAAGATCAAATATTATTTCTTGTTTTAACTTTGTCAGGATGATACTTTTTAATAAACTAGCCTCAGTTCTGTGTGTCATGTTTGTACTGAGTAAAGTTTTGCCTTAGTGGCAATAGTGAATGTGAACTTTAGTTAAAGATCTAAACAGGCAACAATACTTCTTTACCTTTGTATGCAACCTTTAGGCTTAAAACATGGGTGTATTTAAGTGGCCTTTAAAATAGCTGATAGTAAGGAATATTCACTGATAATGAAATTCCTATCTATGACAGTTCTGATAGAATATTTTATTGGTGAAATACTACAGGTCTATTTTTTATCCATCTTTAGATTTTCAAAGACAGGCTATATACAAAGAATCACTACTAAACAGTAATCAGCATTTGCAAGAATAAATCTCCTGACTTAGGGATAAAAGAACTAGGCACGATGGTTTTACTAAAATTTGCTTATTAAAATTTTTTAATAAACATATTTTAAATACATTAACTGCTCAACTTTAAAAACTGTTTGACCTTGATGGACATTTTGAGAATAAGAATTTTAAAATGTTTAAGGATTTTAAAATATTAGAACTTTTAAATAGGTTGCTTTCTTGTTTCTTAAAGCTTTTGCTATTCCCTACATTTTTGTTTTCCAGTCATCTTCCTGCTTTTTTTCCTTCATTTTTCAGGACAGATACCAACACTAAATGCATTGCTAGATGCTTGAAAATTGCACAAGTAGTGAGTGTTTGCTTTAATATGATGGTACAAATCAGTTTGATTTATTTGATGATGCCAATGAAAATATAATGACCTGTTTCCATGGCGCATAGTGCTGGTGAATGCTAAGTGTGAGCTGAGGTCTGTGAAAACAAATACTCAAGCTGTCAATGATCACCTCTAGGTACAGAATGCCAGTTTTTAAATTTTAATATTTTTTCCAATTTGAAACCATAGAGTTTAAGTGTGGGTAAAATATCACAGCTGCATTGACAGATATGCTGGAGTTACAGGTCAAAAATGGAAACATTTTTTGAATACTGTGAGGTGAAGATGGTGGAAGATGGTGTTTTTTACAAAGGTGGAATTTGGTAGTACTTGAGGAGCCTTCAATTTAAACACAAAACATAAGTGCTCATTAAATGCTGTTAAGAGTAGTAAGTTGATTGCAAGGTGCTGCAGTAGAGCTGCAGTGAAGAAAGTAGCAGGATCCTTGTTATCATTAGTAATGAGACTAATCAATTGTTTGAAGTTAACACTTCTGTCTCTAGAATTGTTGCTCACCATTGCTGGTCTCTCAGAGTCTAGGCAGTAACAATGTACATTGGAGAATGGTGAGCTTGTACTGTGAATTGTTGCGTAATCAGAAACTGTTTGCAGGATTAAATAGTGTCTTACCTCACGGCAAAATTAGATGCAACTGCATCACAAAGAAACTAGCAAATGAGTGAAGTTACGTATATGTTTTGCAACCTGGGGAAAGAATTTTGTCTGTGATATCAAGGGGAATTTATTAAGTATTCATATATCTTTCTGTAAATACATTTTTTTTATGCTGGGCTAATAAAAGAGACCACAGAATCGCAGAGTATTGTGAGTTGGATGAGACCTACAAAGATCATCCAAATCCAGCTCCTTGATCTACACAGGACAGCCCCAAGAATCACACCATATGCCTGAGAGCATTGCCCAAATGCTTTTTGACTTTCTTGTCAGGCTGGTGCTGTGACCACTTCCCTGGGGAGCCTGTTCCCCAGCCACCCTCTCTGGTAAGAACCTTTTCTTAATACCCAGCCTAAATCTCCCCTGACACAATTTCAGGCCATTCCCTCAGATCCTGTCACTCGTCACCACAGAGAAGAGATCAGTGCCTTCCCCTGCTCTTCCACTTACAAGGAAGTCGTAGACTTCAGTGAGGCCTCCCCTCAGTCACCCCCAGGCTGAACAGACCAAGTGACCTCAGCTGCTCTTTGTATGGCTTCTGCTCTAGACTCTTCACCTTCTCCATTACTCTCCTGTGGACACTCTCTAATAGCTTTGTATTCTTTTTATATTGTGACACCCAAAACTGCCTCTGGCACTCGAGGTGAGGCTGCCCCAGGGCAGCGCAGAGTGGGACAATCCCCTCCCTTGCCTGGCTGGTGATGCTGTGCCTGATGCACCCCAGGACACAGCTGGCCCTCCAAGCTACCAGGGCACTGCTGATTCATGTTCAACTTGCCCTCAACGAGGACCCCCTAGGTGCTGTGGCACTACTTTCCCGCATCCTGTTCCCCAGTTCGTCTGTATATCCAGGGTTGCTTGACCTGTCGCTGGAGCAGAATCCAGCACCTTTCCTTGTTAAATGCCATACAATTGGTGATTGCCCAGTCCTCTGATTTGTCAAGGTCTCTGCAGGGCCTCTCTGCCTTCGAGGGAGTTGGCAGCTCCTCCCACTGGCAGACTAAGCATTTCTTTGAGTTCTTGAATGCAAGTCGTCATGGAGATACTGAAGAGAGCTGAGCCTAAGGTGGAACCTTGGGGAACCCCAGTAGCAACCAGTCATCAGACTGGTGTAACCCCACAAAAGCTGTTGAAAACAGCTAAACAAAAAACCTCTCCATAACCTCCTAACAGTTTTGACCAGAGATAAAGGGTGGTATCAAATGGCAGGGTTTGAACAAGTTTCGGCCACCTCAAGCCTTAAAATGGAAAAACCCTAAAAGTTCAGCATACGTTTACTCCTTTAGCCAAAGAGATTCTTTTGTTGTAGCAGGTGATAAAATGGCAGCAAAGCATTTGCCTTCGGTGTAGTTTTCTGTGGAGCTATTCTTGAGTTGCATGAAACTTGCACAATGCCCAAGCTATTTAAAACTTGAATATCTTGTTAACTGAAGGGACTGACTGACACAGTCCTTTACTTTCAGTGAACAAGAGTAGTCTCAAGAAGGATCTTAGACTGCTAGTACACACTGTGTTTGTCTATCATCCCTTAAAGGGAGTATTGATGGATTTGAGGAGACAAGTAGAAGAAGAGGACATAGTGTACCCATGAAGACAGGCTACATGAATTCACATAGAAGTACTTAAATTAACAAGCTTGGCTTTTCAGCTGCTGAATGATTATGTGGATGATGTTTCCCACTTGTCCGCACTCATATGTCTAAGCAAATGTCTGTTTTATTGATAAAAGGAAAAAATCTGAGATGCCGTTTCAAAGTCTATTAAATATTTCAGAATAATAGTTTGATGAGCCAGAGCAGAAAGTTCAGACTGGAATACTCATATCCAGTGGGATTCTGAGGGTATGTGGAATGGTATGTGGGTACTGGTTAAATTTCCCACTTTCCAGTACTCCACTGATCTAGCACACTGTCAGTTCAGTCATATAGGGGAAGGGAAATTTTAAAGCTTGTAATGAGATCACATGTTATTTTCTTTATATTTATAATCAGTTAAAATAATAGGTATTGTGTTTAAATGTTGAAAATATGTGTCAATTTAATATTAGCTTTTAATTAGTGTTAAAGCTTATTTTAAAGTACTAATATAGACCAAGTTTATCATTAGCATGGGAGAATCCTTAAAATAAGAATATAAGAGAATATTTTAACATTCTGAAAGAGTTTGACTTTACTGTTCTTTTATGTCTACGAACATGAGATGCAATAAATGAAATAATTTTACTCATGCTCATGAGATGCAATAAATGAAATAATTTTACTCATACTCATAATTTTACACATTTACGTGTCATTATCTTTAAAATTTAGATCCTGGATAGATTTCTGTCTAGAACAGGGGTACTGCTATCCAGAGTTTGTGAAGAGTCATAGGATTCTTTGTGGCAGAACTTCATGAAACTAGTAATTTGCAAGGTGGTTTTTAATTAGACAAATATTTTGCTCGCGTTCAGTATTAGCCAGGTAAACACTCTGGCACCAGTTCTATAGAGAGCAACTGAATCAGGAGATATGCCAGGCAAGTTTGGTGCACTGTGTAATAATTCTGAGTTTGTAGAATCCCTGCTTCATGGAAGTGACAATATTGGTTTCCAGTGAAGCTGCAGTTTCACTGGTTTTGTGCATTTGTTACTGCTGATACTCACCCCATAAGGGAAGTAAACTGATGATCTCATTGTGTGCATAAATTACTGTTTGATCTGTCTATACACCCTTTAGCCAGGTAAACCATATACAAACCTAATACTGTAGGATTAGAGCATTTTTTAGTATTCTGATCCTAATCTATAAACTGTAGCTAAGACTAATTGTGCTGCGCGCTGATGCTGCGTTTTACCATCAGAGTACAAGTGTGTCTCATTCAGACTGGGAGGTGTGAGCCCTCTTGGCCAACTGAACAATGCTGAATCTCTCAAGGTCTATCCAGCCTCCTTGTTTCCTTTCCCTTGGGTTTTGGTGTTTTGCAATTATTTATCATCCTCAGTTAGAATAGCTTTTTACTCATGTAAGCAAGACAAGACTTACTTTTATGAGATTTGTCAAAAGATCCTGAGAAACTCAAAGGATAGGAGCAAATTAGTGTTGAATATTTTGTGCAGTCCTGTTGTTATTAACTGCTGCAGTGGTTGGCTTGAAAACTGTAGTTTGGGAGGCAACTGTAGTATAACAGCTAGATCAAGAAAGCAATTCTTTTACCCTCAGGCAGGTGGTTGTGTCTTTGACCTAATATAGCTTCTTTAATCATTGAGCTACTCAGCAGATCTGAGAAGGCTCCAGATGGAGACTGAACCTACGACCCCCTGACATAAAAACATCTATGATACCAATTACACCATCTGTTGGTCATAAAACCACATTCTCTATCTTTTCTTGGCTCTTGTGTTATACAAAAGCTGAAGGGTGATATTTGGAGCTGTTTGAGTTTATCCATGCAATTTAATGCAGAACACATTTTTTCACAGAGAGGGAGAACAAAGCACAATAGCACTAAAGTTCAATTTACATTCTCAGTCAGTGAAAACAAAAATGAAAATAAAAAGCAGTTGTCTGAGTCATTATTTATACTCAAACTATGGCTTCAATTGTAGTCTTTTCACAGTTCTTGTGATTTAAAAAAAACTGAAGAACAACTTCTACCACCATTGTCCCAGCTTCTGAGGGCCCTGATTTGAAACAAGATCTGTAATTGTAAATAGGAAATAATGGCTAGTTTGAGGAATATGCAGATCACATTATTAGCCAATATGTGTCTAATACTATACAGAGGGATTTGTGCTAGGTGATAGTGTTTAGAAATGTGTATTATCTGAGTGGGGAGTACTGGAAAGTGGGAAATTTAACCAGTACCCACATACCATTCCACATACCCTCAGAATCCCACTGGATATAAGTCTTTCCTGTCTGAACTTTCTGCTCTGGCTCATCAAACTATTATTCTGAAATATTTAATAGACTTTGAAACGGCATCTCAGATTTTTTCCTTTTATCAGTAAAATAGTTAGCTCTAGGAGATTTATTGTGGCCATCAGAATAAGAAGTGAGGTACTGAAATACAAGGTGTCATGTGTTGGGGATAAAACTGATGGCATAGGTCCATCAAAGCAAGGAAATGAGAGGAAGTATGTTACTGGTGCAAAATGGATAACTATGATGAGGTAGGATTAACATCTTTAGGAATATTGTGTTCAAATAATAAAAAAAATTTAAAAAGTGTTCAAATAATAAAAATTTTAATTGTCTGTAGAGTTTGACTGGATAGTAATTCTACTGGATAGTAGTTCTAGATAGTAATCACTGCTTATGGAGACTATATATCATCAAATTGCCTGACTGCTTTTGCACATAATGTCTTGCAGCAAGAAGAGTTTGGATATCTTTCTTACCATATGGTGGTGTGTTGATAAGTAGTCAAAAAGAATAGAAAGCTAATGCCAGAAATACATGACCTATGCATTCTGGTACCATGTCTGACAGATGGTTCTGTGCTTTGTGGTCAGTGAAGTCCCTACAACATTACTCTTTAAAAAACTTTGTGCTCTAATACCCTTATTTATCTGTCTAACACAAAAATAAATGTTTGTTATATTACATGTAGTCTAGATACACAGTAGGCATGGAAAATAATTCTTAAAAGAAAGCCCAAAATCCCCACACCTGGCCAGTCTTTTTATGTTACGGAAGCTGGCTTCCTATGATGAGAATGAAGCAGTGAATAAATCACAGTTGACTTTACTGTTAATACATTGCTGTTTTCTTTCTTTTTAATAAACCATCTTTTTCTTTAAGAAATAAAAAATAATCCATATAAATGGAAGGGAAAGAGTTGAGAACTGGAACTGACAAGTTTGTGTAGAATCTTTGCCATTTGTTAAACTGAGGAAAATATTTGAGTTTTCTATTTGGAGGTATTCCTTTTGTGGATGTCTCCATAGGGATATATCACCGTCTTGGCAAGTAGAATTGGCTGTATTGAAGCCAAAAAGAAGAAGTGAAAAAGTGACAAAAGCACAATTCAGATATATTTTTCTTCTGCCATCAGAATAATTGGGCATCCTGTCACCAGGACCTTTATCCTTAGTTAATACTAATATGTCCCTTAAAAGTTATTTTCATGATTTGTGATAGAACCTATACTTGATGGTGACATGTAATGACATGAAATATAAATAATGATGATTGTCATCACTTCAGACTCAACTTCATTGTATTCATCTTCATAAACAAACTTTGATTGTTCAGTGTTTGTTTATGTCAGTGAGAAGCACTTTTCTGGTGGTAGAATTTAGCATTTCAATATGGTCACAGAGTAATTTTGTATTTTTTTAGATACTAACAATAATATATATGTTTTTATAAAAATTATCTTGGAAAGGATCTCAAAAGGCCCTGTAATCTGTTTTGAAGCAGAATCAAGTAGATATCAATAGTTGTCAGTAAAGTCTAGTCTTAATCTGATGCTAGAATACTTCTGCTGAACACTGTTAATTAAAGACCAATCATACTGGATCCAGGTCTGTCTGCCTACGAACTTGTTATCAGTTTACTGTATACAGCAGACTAAGGAACACATACAAGAAAGATGACTTTACCTCAGTTAAGAGTATCCTTTCTGCTTCCTAATATCTTGATAATCTTAAATGTGCAAACCAGCATTTTTATATAGTCAAATCCTGCAGTGCTCATCTAATTTCCTTTACTTATTATCACTATAAATAATGCAAAATATATTTTACTATCTCAAATATCCTTCTTGGAGTTCTTTCCATGTTAGGAAACATTGTATGCTGTATATTTAGGTGTTCCCTTATGCTTCCACGTTACTTTTTAACCCTTAATATGTTAAAATCCATGCAACTTGATCCATGGAGCTTGACAGAGAAGAATTCACTACTTGAATGGAAAAGGATTTTTTTGTGTGTAGATGAAGACCAGTCTTCTGAAGCACAGATTGAATGTCAAAGTGGTGTGCATTTTAATATCCTGATCAGAGAAGCAGGTTTTATTTCTGTCACAATTTCTGTAAAATTTTGATTGATGTCCCCATGGATTCTTCATCTCTAAAAATTTGTTAACACAGCTTCTTCAATTTTGTCTTGCATATATTAATGTTTTCATAAGACTTTGAAAACCTCTGTACCAATAAGTTAGGTAGTATAAAATATTTATTATGACACAGATCTCTATTTTCAAGTCCTGTGTCTGCTGCGTAATTTATAGTATTCTTTAGATCTCTTTTGGAAAGAATTGTTTCATCTGAACTCTTTCATAACTTCTGACAGATCTGTCTAAATATCAAGTTAGAGTAATGTTGATAGTAAAACTTCAAATAAATATTGCAGGTTATGGTGGTTGTGGTTATGGTTATCAGTGTATGTATTTTGGACAGAAGAGTCTATCAAAAGGTTTAAGACCAAAAAAAGGTAGATAGAATAAAGCTGTTAAAATTACATTGTGGGAATGTCAATGTAAATATAGATTTCACAGTGGAAAATAATGAAAAATGACCTAATAAACAGATACATAGTGGAAACTATTTTGCTAATTGGCCGTGCATTTTTCTCTAAGTTCAGTGCCATCAGATTGCACCAAGAATTCCTATATTTGGTAGTTCTAAAAACGTAAACTTCAATATTTAATTGCTTTGTTGGAAGGTATGCATGTTTTTTTTATATAGAAGTTGGTTGTATTACTTTTGTTAGGCATGTCTGATTAAAATTTGCTAAGAAGGTTGTAGAATAGTTCCCATGTGGATACTAAGTCTCTTTTTATAACATTTCAGATTTTATTGTTTCCATAAGTTTTCAGCTTCATTCAAAACTTTGTTTCAAGTCTTCCCAACAAATTTTAGTTATGATTGTTCAAATCTTCTTTGTAATATATTGCATCAGATTTTAAAGCAAATGCTGACAGCAGCAGTATTTATGCCCTGCATACCAAGCAGATACCACATGGTTTGAATAACGGGCACCCCTGCTGAGTGTGGATGAAATCAAAATCTTTCATAGTCATCTAAAATGCACTGATAGAAATCTGTCTTTAAATGTGCCTTCTTATTTAAAGATCAATTCTTTTCGTGTTTATCTTGACACTGATACATGTATGTGATTGCCACAAACACTAATGAAAACTGAAAAAGTTGTAGGCTTCAAGTTGTCCCAGAAGTCACCCTAACCTTATATACCACTAAATAAACAAAATAAATTCCATGGAGTTTGTTGTAGGTAATAGGAAGGCTAACTTTAAAGTCTTAAACATCACAGTTCTTTGGCTATTATCAATGCTAAAGACAGGAGTTTTTTGATTAGGCTTTGCCCTCGAATTCTTAACACCAGTTACTTCTTTTGTTTTATTTAAAATATTGAAGTTGTAGCTAAAAGTAAACAGAAAAAGTTAAATTTCCTAGAGTAGCAATAACTCAGTCATATTGTAGATGAGGAAAATATTTGTGTTTCGGCTAAATTTTTTTTGTTGGCATTTTATTGCCTGGGAATACAACAACAGAATTTTACAAAATTCCAAATGTAAACAGAAACTGGTTGTAGAATGAATATATGCAGAACTCTGTTTTAAGTTGTCTTCTCCTTACTGCACTGTTAATGCTGTCTTCCTTTTGATTTAATGGCATTGTTTCCAAAGAATTTAAACAAAAAGGGAAAAAAATGTAGGTTTAGGATACTGGTTGCATTAGAAGGTATTGTCAGATTCTTTATTTCAGTAATATACACATCAGTATAAAACCATGTCTCTGGTACATCATTAATAAAACACCCAGTATATGGTCTGTGTGTTCTAGGAACTCAAGCTCTTGTCCACACAGAAAGTTCCTCAATGAGGTTAATATCTGAGGAAAGCTGTTGATTTCATACTCATCTCCACTAGCTGCAGATCTGCTAAAAAATATGGAAATTACACACACACATACACGTTTTACAGTGGAAAAAAATGATTTCTCATTATTCCTTCCACCCAGATATATTTATTTAGTTGTTTTTAGTTCTACTACCATGTGTGGCTCAGAAGCCCTCTGCTCTACTGAGGTTCTTTTCAGTATGAGCAGCCCTGTAAGTCACAAAAGAACAAAATCTTCCATGTCCTCTCCTACCCTTTCAAAAGTACATATACATATATGCTGTCTTTCCCCACTTCCTCTTGAATTAAAAGCTGTGCAAGGGTAGAAATGCAGAGGTTAAATTGATCACCTTCATATGTTCTATGTTACTCGCTAGAGCAAACTTTCTGCCAAATCAGTCTACGCCTTCTTGTCTGACTTAGCTGCTATTAAATACCAAGTACTTCAGAACAAACCACACAGAGAACTAATATTACCCTCCATTGTGTTCATTTTTCCTATTATCCACAACTTGCAGGCAACAGAAAAAGTGCTGTTCAGATTCTTCACATTTATCTTTGACATTCTCACAGGGCTTCAGTTCAGAGTTGGAAATGAGCTGTCCTGTTTCTCCACTTGGTATTTTTCTTAGGGGGTTGATTCCCACACTGCTTGGTAGTTGCTGAGAACCTGACAGAGGACAGTGGTGCACAGGGTCTAATCTTCACTGGGCCAGCATTGCCTAATGTTAGCTGTTGCACAAGGCAGAGACTGGCACATGCTGGGGGCTTTTAGATGAACTCTTCTCCACAAAAATTATGTTAGTGTCTCAGAAATATCATCAAGTCTATGCAATAGCTCAGAGCATCTGAGTCTAATTTAACTGTGCTATTTAATATAATTACAGATTTGTTGCAAGAAGATGGCTGCTGCTGCTATAGTTGATTGGGAAAGAAAGATACCAAGAAGTGTTCATTTGAGAGGCTTTCTGATAAGGCAGATAGACACTTGGGTAGCACAGCTGCTGATGTGGGGCTACTAAGATAAGCCTCTAACAAAATTTATGATTTAGAAATTTCTGAACAAGATAGAAACCAAAGTAATTTTTCTCTCCTGCTTGATCTTCATCAAATTACAGCTGTTGGGGACAACAGCAGTGACTGAACTGATAATCCATCCTTGCCTGTTTGCTCTAAGTGGGAGTGTTGACTGATGCCAGATGAGGGGTACCGATCCCTGTAAGCAGAGCCTAAGATTAGGCAGAAATTCAGTTTCATAACTGGGGCTCGGACCCAAAAACATATTCTCACAAGTCCTGAAGTGAAACAGAACATGGTTTCATCAAAGTAGCAGACCAGCTACAAAAATATTGATTCCCCAATAAAAGGTGAAAAAACTTACTGACTGAAATCCCTTTTCCTCTGCTTCTAGTGTATGGAGATAAGAGCTTTGCACTCAGTAGTTATCCAGTCTGCTCTTAGGTTGAGACAATTGCCTATCTCCCTTGGTAGGTCAGACTGAGTTTGCAATTAAACATAAGACAAAGCATGAATCATTTTTCTAACTATTACTTGTCTCCAGTCCTGTTGTGTCGCTTTTGTGAATGAAAGATACAGAATGTAAAAGGGATGATGATAAGATCATGAAGGTAAAATGTATTTAGATGAAATTTCTCTGCTTGTAGACAGAAGAGATGGGACAATTAGATATTAAAATTACACTTTAAGAAAAACAAAGCAGTTCTAAAAGAGGGCAGGAAAAGGCACAAACTCCTTTTTGAAGTTGCTTAGCAACTAACTATTCAGATTGCTCCAATGCCAGTAAAAGGAATGAGAAGAGGTAGAGAGCCTCTTCAAGTAAACAGAAATACCTCACTTCACTGTTTTGTTTTGGTGGATTTTTCTTGTAGAGTCTTACATATTTATGGGACTGGTGCACAGACAAAAAGAAGGAAAAAATACTATATAGAAGGTAGTTACACTGCAAAATCAAATTGATTTGAGAGACAATTAAGACACAACTCAACCTTGCAATTGGATATAATGAAAAAGTGTATTTTAAAATAATTTTACTTGTTAGCACTAAACTGCTTTTAATAGAAGTGAACCTCAATGATTCATGTGGGAGCTGGGAACGCAATTTTAGGTTTTGTTCCAGGTGATTGGCTTCGCAACTCTCTCTGAGGAGAAAAGTTGTCTTTAAAATGTTTTAAAAGTACAATCCAAAATAATCACATATGCTTTAGTGTACTTCAGTGCAAAGTCTTTATTGTCTATATCGTTAACTAGTTGTGTCTGTGTGAAGCCGTTTTATTCAAGCTTGTGAATCAATTTGAGCCCAAGTCACTCTCACAGGTTCCTATTCTTTAGGCATAATGTTCTGTGAATGCTGTAGAATACATTATTAGCTTATCGTATCCCAAATATTTTAATGTTCATCAATATACTGAATGTTCTTTTCACATGTTTTGGAGTTCAGACTGTAGGTAAGAGAAGGGAAAAATGTGGCAGACCATCTTCCTCAGGATTGCAGGCCAAAGGGAATAACCTGGGCAATTTGTACTGAGAGCCAGCAGCACTCACCTGCTCCATGGCACAGAACACAGCAGTGCACAAGGGCTTGTAGCTGCATTCATGTTCCCTTCACTGTTTGTGTGTTGTCTTTAAAGTTCTTTCTGTGGCTGCTCTTGCTGCCGTATGTGTGCGTGCAATATGTACCCCCAAGTCTGGGGGAGATGAGGGAAGGTTTTCATTTTATCACATGGCTGGTCCCTACTGCAGGATTGTAGTGTGTTTAGCTTGCCTCTGCTAGACTGTTGTCTATTTGGGGGCTTTTTGAGGCTCCAAAGGCAGAGGAGTTTCAAGAAACTTCATGTCTATAACACAAGGAAAAATAAATTGTGATGACTACTTCTGGTTTCCTTACACATTTTACGTCTTTCTGAAGTATATCCATCTGTCTGTGTGCCTGAACCTCCATGTTCCAATCCTGAAGACTGCCTGTCCTCTAGCTAAGGCTACCTTTAAAAAAACAAAACAATAACAAAAAACCAAAAAAAAAAAAAGCCTCCAAATCCAGACCACACTGAATTAAGAAAAAAAAAATCCTCACCTTTTTATTATTTTCTCTCTCCCAACTTCCCCTATAACTGTCTTTTAGAAACTGACAGGAACATCTAGACTCTCAAAAGAACATTCTCCATAGTCAATACCCCTTGGGTACTGACTTAAATTCTTGGTTCTGTTTAGGTTTGTTTGACACCTTCACATCCGCATGATCTTTCAAAATTAAATAATATATAGCTTTGTAATGACTTGCAAAGATCTGATGCATCTTGAAATTGAACTGTATTTTTATCCCGCAGAATGTACAAATCTCTGGTGTAGGATCCACTGACATGGTTGTGTCTGTCTCACTGAAATAATGATGTATTTTTGGTCTTGCCTTGTAAACTGAAGTACTTAACATTTTACTCCAGTACTGTGAGCTTGGGTGGTACATTTACAGTTCTTTATGAATACTGCAAGTAACTTAGGGTGTCAAGGATGAATAGACAGCCTTTTTTTTATTTTGCAATCAGTCAAATATCTGATGGTTGGTGCTCTAATCTGACAGCCAGCACTTGCCTTGGAGTTTTCATAAGTTACATAGCTACACTTTCAACTGTTCACATGGTATTTACAGAACTGTAGCATGCTAGCAACATGGGATGGCTGACGTAAACAACTGAAATAAATACACATAAGTAATTCAGTACAACCAACAAGATGATAATGAAAATTGCATGAAAAAAGAATCCTGGTTTTAGTTTTTGAGCATGAGACTAAATGCCAAGATCACTCTTTAATATAATCATAACAATTTCAAGGAGTGTTTGAGTCCTAAATTAAATCAGATACTCATGTTCTTGTTTAATTTATATAGTGAAAACCTAAACCCCAGTCCCTATTTAGATTATCTTCAATAAATTGTTCTGTAATTGTTTCACTTGTCAGAATAATGGATGCAGAAGAGAGATACAGCTTCTTCTCCCTTTCAGTTTTTATGACTAGAGAGTTTTGAGGGTGCATCAGTCTGAATACAGTGCAGGATGCTCAAACCATCGGGTGAATGTGCTTTTCAAGTTAGGGCAATTGGCTCTGGTTTTGGGAGTGTTGTCTGCATCCTAACTTATGAATCAAATTAAACACTTTGTTTATTGTTTCCTGTGGTTCTAGGCATGAGAAGTATCCTTGGTGATCTTCTTTTAATAAGAGTGTTGATGGTATGAATGCTTGCAGATTTGTTTATTCTGGTGGTTTGGCTCCTGTAGCAGTACTACTTGACATGTGTATGTTGACCTGGAAACAAAAGCAAGGAGATGGCTCCTGAGCCTATGTAGAAATGGGTTTTAACTTCTGGAGGTAAAATAATTGCTTCAAAATATTTATTGTGACTATTTTAATACACACATACATCTCTGAAAATCATGTATATTTAAAGCATAAGAAACACTGGTCTAAAAGTGTGGATCAAAACCTGATTTGTTTTTTTTAAATGAAAAGATTTTCTAATGAGTGTTTTTAACTTGTGTTTTATTTTAATATTTGCAAGATTTGGTTCATTAAAAAAACCCTAACAAAACAACAAACCACAGAAACGTGCAGGTAGACTGTAAACATGCAGTTCTTTATTTGAATAGCTGCTCCAAACGATTTTCTTTTTGTTCAGTGTTTCACTAACTGTAACACTCATCAGGCAACCAACAGTCTCATCCAATTCCTACACTACGCTCAGTGCCTGAGCAATCCAGATGGGCTTTCCCTTGTGCCTTCCCACTTCATCCCAAACTCTCCAGTTTGTTTGCACGCAATGGCAGAGCTCCAGTAAGTGGAGTAGAATGTGTCCCACTCTTCTGCACAGTGTATTGGGACCAAGTCACTCCCTGAGGACCCAGATGTTGAGAAAGGTTAAGAGCCCAGCTCTCCATGGGTTAGGTTAGGCTGGTATTTGCTGGGCCAATACATAACACTGAGCCCGATCATCTCAGTTTTCTTCCAAAATGTGCTCTTCAGAACACAGTGACTAAAATTGTATGAGTGGCCAGAATCAGGCATGGTTTGTCAAGAGTCTCAAGCATTGTGGCAGGAAAGTTTCTGGATCTGTGGAAGTGATCATTCGGTTGCTGTGGCTGGGGCAGTTCTGAGCGTCTGTAACAGATCACACAAGGAATGTTTACACCTAACAGGATTCAGCGAAGAATGAATGTTCAAGATTAAACAGGTACATTTTTGCATTACAAATTTGGACTTTAGTGTCTCAATCCTGTGTTTTATGCCCAAATCTTTTTTTCAGTTTTAGTGGGAATCTGTGTGACGAAATTTAATACTGGAGAAGAAAGCCCGAGAGTTGATCCTGGAAATGTGAAACATGTAGGTAATGTTTTCTGTGCTGCTTTCATCACAAGAATAAAAGGATCAGGAGGGGAACTGAATTTTTTACTAAAGATAGTGTACCAATTAAAACTTATCTAAGCTTGCAGGGTGGTTATAGACACACTAAGACCTTCAAGTTGGAACCACATTTAATCTTACACTTTCTTTAAAATAATTTTTGTTGTATTTATTATGAAAACAGACAAAAATGGCATAGGGAATCCACCCAAATTCTGTCAGGGATTCCCAAGGAAGTTCATGCTGAATTCCAGCTTTGCCCATTTCTCTTAACCGCTCCTATCACGCACATACCATATGGTCATGCAAACAAATATGTGCACAGATTTCTCTTTCTCAAATAGTGACAAAACAGTTTGAGACCCATATGCTGCACAACACACATGATCTCTCTAATGGCTTACGTGAATTGGGGGAAACAGCTCAGAATGGGCAGTTTGTTCCATGTCTCTTTGCTGTACATGTTTTTCTATGACACAGAGTAAGAATTTGTACTGTGGTTTCTTCATTGTAGTGACTTTACTTGCAATGTGAAATATGAATAGCAGTTTTTGTGGTTAGTGACGAAATAATTTGTGGGGCTGAAGGTGACTTAAATTCTTGGTAGCTAACTTGGCCTAGTCATTTAACCTTCATGAAACAACCAGTTTCCCCTCCCAAGTCAGAAATGTGATACACAACCAAAGTTTCTATCAAATGCTAATTTATTCCTGAATGCAAAAAGTGAATCTACATCCTAGTCATTTTGTGAGATCTTTGAGAGCATAAGAGAAAAACCAAAATATTATTTATTGGGATGATTATGTAAAATATAGACTAATTTATGCAGACATTTTTATTTCCTTTTAAGTTTGGAAGGCAAGTAACACACCTGTACAGTCATAAATTTCAGAGGAACTTAGAGTTTGAGCTTGTAACACTTTAAGCAGGTAATTGTTGCAGTTTTTAACCACCCAAACTTTGTTTTAAAAGTCATAGCACCATCTCTGTTTTAGTTTCTTGGGGACATTTCTTCACACTGATTTTATTTATCAATGTGCAACCAAAATTTTTTGTTGACGCAGAGTTAAGAGGTGTTCTTAATAAAAGAAGGTGCAAAAGGAACTGATCTTGATGAGTTGAGCTACAAAAAAGGGGGCATGGGGTGGATTAGTGAGGTCAGATTTTGCATCAGTTTTGATGCAGATCTCTGCTGTTAGTTATACATTGGAAATTATAAAGAAAGAGGGAAGTAGATTTTCTAACACATCATAGTATACCTATAACTGGCAAGGTGCTGTAAATCACTGGTATGCATCAGTCTTTTCACCGCAGAAAGGAAATTAAAAGCCCTCTAGTAGAGAAAGCATCTCCAGCACTATGTCAAGCTCAAGTCACTCATCATCAGAAAGATTAAATCAGACTCCCCAAATTTTGGAGGAATGAGAGGATATTCAGTGTGGCAGGAAAAAGGATTAGGGTGATCAGGGAACACATAACTGATCATTTCAAAGGAAATTAAAAGATTTAGTTTTTTTAGTGTAACAACATATAAGTTGAGGTGTGAATCTGTCATTTTTTGTCATAGAGAGGGGAAGTGGGAAGGGTAGTACTGGCACAAGAGAGAAGGAATATAAACTGATCTCAATATATATAGACTGGAAATTAGGAGCATGTTCCTAACTATCAAAGAGGCAAAGTGTGGAGCAGCCTTTAATCCAAGGAATGGAGTTTATAAAAAGGATCATCACGACTTTTACCTTAGGTTTCATATGTTTATGAAAGGGATTTTAAAATGTGTTGTTGTGATGGCAAGGGGCTGAAGTCCGTCAGTCCTACATTCCTGCCAAAGAGGGATCAGGACCTCCCTCTGTCATTCTTAGGTGCCAGAAGAATTTTCAAGATGGAACTGAAAACTTGAGGGTAAAAAAGCAGGGTGCAAAAGGAGGAAGAAAGATTATGTTATAAAGTTTGCCTTTGTTTGCGTTAAGAAGTAAAACTAATGGAAAATTAATTTCACTAAAATTATTGTGAATTTAGAGCTTGATTTGGAGCAGAACCTAGAGGGATTTGTATGTATTCAGCATTTCTCAGTATCAGATCTTTAGAAATGAAATCTAAAACAATAGAAATGTATTTGCAGAGAAGACATCTAATTGCTGTTAAAATACAACTTTAAAAATGCAGCAATTAATTGGCTGAACTGTATTCTTGGAGGTTATATGAGGTAGTTAAAAGAAGCCTGCTGATAGTTCTGCATTATCTTAGAATCCTGATTTCTTTGAACTGCAAATGCAAACCAAGTCAACTCCTTCTTCCCCCCCTCCCCACCCCCTCAAAAAATCAGTTCAAACAGCTAGCTTAAATTATGCTCAGAATGCTCTTATTTCTGGTAGTAAGTAACTTGGAAATATTTTGAAACTTTACTGGCAGCAGAATATTTTCTGCCTGCTGAAGATGGAAAGCAAACTTTACTTTTGACACCCCATCAAAAGAGAACCGGTAGAGCACAAAGGAGATCCCAGCCGTGGTGGTTCTTGCCTCTCGGAGTACGTGCGGCGGGGCTGACGCCCCTGGGCGTTTTGGGGGCAGGAGAAATTGTGTTCAATCTACTGTTTTTAGCGCTGTAGGGGTGCAAGAACGCTTCAGCTGTGCAGCGAGAAGGGAGAAGGCACAGGAGAAAAGCCGTAGCGGTTTTGGCCGATGTGCCCTTCGCCCTCTTCTTTTTGTTTTATTGGGGATTTTTGTGAGGAAGGTTGCAGGCTCCTGAGGCTTCTGGGAGTAGGACTCGCCTTTCAGAGGGGGCCCAACTCCGGCTGGTTCCTGGTGATCGTCGAGTGCGGAGCGAAAAGTGTCTGCGGCCTCANGAGGCAGAGAAAGCTGCTCCTGTTCCTAGGAGAATTGCGCGTATCCATTTGGGACCGGTGGAGCCCCCAGCATCCCCAGGTGGTGATTCAGGTTGGATACTTATTCTTTCTTATATTTTTTCTTTTAATTTATTTTTTCCTTTTATTTTTTCTTTCTTCCTTTCTCGCTTTCTTTCCGCCATCCTTTTGGTTTTCTCTTTTTTTTTTTTTTTTTTTT
>VZSE01003132.1:0-187498 GCA_013398275.1 Promerops cafer | reverse complement strand
TTTTCCCCTCAGTTCTTCTTGGCACAATGGAAACCTGATGTTGTGTTCTTTACGAGGGGGCGGGGGTTGGCCGGAGGCGAGGGCAGCTAAAATTTTTACCCCTAGCGCATCCCCGCGCTTATGCCCCGCTCGGGCGCCAGGCGCTTCATGCCTCTTTTCGGCCGGTTCAGCGCTCCGACGCTGGTTGGTAGCCACTGAAGGGGGGCAGGGTGGAAGGAGAAAGAAAGAGAAAACAAAGGAAAAGTTCGGGGTTTTGTTATTGCTGAGGGTGGATAGCAATGAGTGGAGCTTCCTCCTTCACTCTGCCCGCCCTCCAACCCTCTCCTCGGAATGGTTATAATAATGCGTTATTATTTGGGACGTTGAGCGTTGCCAGAATCTCAGCGGGAACCAGGAGGGGATTAAAGTTGAGTGGGCGAGGGGGCAGCCGCCGTGCTTGCAGCTCATGGAGGCTCGGCGGGGTTTCTTTCTGTGTGTTTTTGGGCTTTAGAGGGTCCCATTTTCTCTGTGTACCTGACCGACCCTCAGGGACCGAGGAGGTCAGACTCCGGGCTCAGGAAACACTAGGACGTGCGGTTCAGTGGCTCCGCGACTGTAATAAACTGTCCCTATTAACATCTGACCTTGCGCCGTGGCAGCAGCGGTGCGGCTGCTGAGTAGATGCCAGTTTGTCCGGCATCTCCGAGGGTAGCGCCGTGATTTAGAGGCCTTAAGGGAACGTGTGGGGTTGGAGGGCCACGATGGTGTAAAACACAATTCCTGTAAAAGAAGCCGCATAAACTTCTTCTCTCTCTCTCTTTTTTTTTTTTTTTTTTAATTTTTTTCCTTCTCCACTCGCGCCTAAGTTGTGTGGTGCTTTCAGAGCAGGAAAGGGGAGGCTTAACGTTTTAGTTTTCTCCGGGATGTGAAATGCACCGTCGAGGTAGGAGCTGCCGGATCCAGCTCTTTGATCTTTCATGAAGCCATTCTCTGGAAAATTGCCCTCTCCCCCTCTGCAGCAGATAAACCTTACTCTCAAAGTCCTTCCCGGGAGTCTTTGCCCAGGGACTGAGGAAGCAGATGACAAGGCTGCACCATTTCCATGCCAGGTTTGTACCCCTTCCCGTCCTGTCCTCACCGGGCAGCGCGGGAACTCGGCGGGTTAGCAGTGCCTTCCTCCCCCGCCTTTCCTGGCTTTAACTTAATTGCTCCGACGTGCTGGAGGAGACCGATGATGTCTTTAAGGAAAAACAGTGATGCTGCAGATTAGAGGGGACTTGTTAATCAATTGCACGTTTGAAAGAGCTTTTCTTCCCTTTGTTGCTTTCGCTAATCCATTTAGCTCTCCGCGGGAGGTGACAGATGCCTATATTTCCTGTTATTCAGCTCCGGGGTCCGAGGTCTTGCCATTTGTTGCCTTGCCATGAAGGGAGAGGGTCAGCAGAAAGCTAGAGGTCTGGGAGCTTTCCGGGGCGAGAGCAGGAGGCGGGCATGTTACAGCTCGCGGATTTGGGGTCAGTTCCCGTCGCGTTTATTTTTCCAAGAGCCTTTATTGCTCCCTTTGAAGAGGCTGCTCCGCTGCTCTGCCCCTCCTGCGGGGTCTCGGGCTCCGGGGATCCCCCGGGGCCGCAGCTCGGGGCAGCTCTGAGCAGCTCGCTCTGTTTTTCGAATGCAACGGGAGGGAGCTGTGCGCTAGTGTCCCGAGAGCTTCTTTCCTTTCCCACTTCCTTCGTTCTCTTGCCCTCCGCTGCTGCTCGAGAACACCGACGCTGGTGCATCTGCCACGGCTAGACTCAGTCTGCCTTCCCAGAGCCTTTCCACGGCTTCCCGGAGGGTGGAGGGCTGCGGGCTCCCGAGAACCTCTGGCCGGGCGCGGAGCTGCCCACGGGTGGAGCGCCTGGCGCTGGGAAAACGGGCCGGGAAGGCGCTGGGAGTGTGGCGGTGTAGCTCCGTCTTCTGTTGTGGGCAATGCACTGCCCCGTCCGCTTGTGTAGGCTCTCACGAGACATGTCAAATTTCAACCTTCTCGGAGGCAGTATAAACTCGTAAATTACCATTAAACGTGTATTTGGGGTTTATCTTTTTTTTTAGAGCTACCTCATAAACAGGCTTGTGATAATCTTCACCACCACCTGTAGAAAGTGTGGATTCACTCTACTTCGATAGGCATGAAGTTTGAGACTCCATTTTCTTCTCTGAATACAAACAGCACAGTGGTTGAGAGCCCATAATCACAGCAATAAATTCTTGTGTACTTCTATTGTTGAGGGGTATTCTTCTGTTTAATTAGATTTGCTTAATGGTAAACAGAGCATTTGTTAATCTACATTTCATTTAAAGGTTTATTTTTGAAAATGTTATTTCAGCCTTTTCAGTGTTCACTTTTAGAATATGGACAGGTGAGAGGCAGCATTGAAAATGGTGATGCACAGTGGACTCGGCTTACAGACTTTTGCCCCATTGCCATTAAATAGGAAAGGACTGTAATCAGCTGGAAGTTAATGCTCATGTGACTTGAGAAATATGCAGAATGCAGCGTTAAAAAAAAAACCCCAAACACCAAAACTCTGTCGACAGAATGAAAACATAATGGTAACTCATGCCTATGATTTTGAAAGCCCTGAAGTTTGTAAACTTCTACCGAACTTCATAAAAGAAAAACCCGCTCCAATTTCAAACATTTTTACAATGTTTGTGGAGAAATGAATACAAGTATGGATTACTTCTGAATGCCTTTAAATGCCGAACTACAAAAAGTTGTAAAATACTTAAATCTTGAAAGTTGCATAAGATTTAGTTATAGTTCCATCCTGACTTTAATAAAAGAGATTCAGCTCTGGAAACTGTACACAGGTAATCTGATAAAAGTGAGTACATCTTTGAGTAGTACCAGGAGTTTGCAGATAGCTTTTAATAAATTATATTGACCACATTAGCTATTTATAGGTCAAATCTTAATCAAACTTTTCTAGCGTTAATTAAGTTGTTAGTTTAGTGATGAAGTTTATCTTTGGGTCAAGAGTTGGCACTGAATTTTTTTTCCTCTTGAATGTCTCGATTAAATTAAGCATTTGTAGTGGAATTGCACTTTTTCCCTTAATCTCTTTGTTGCTGTAAACAGCACAGAAATGCAAGATGCTGGAAGAAAAGGATGAGATGAGAGACAAGGCAAATTAATCCTGTTTAGTGAGTTTTCAGTTGTTTGCAGAAAAGCTGATCTTTTTTCTAAACTCACCACACTTTGTCTAAGGTGTGAATAGCTTTCAAGCATTGGCATGGAAACATGTGTGACCACTAATTAGGAAACTGACAGTCCACCAACCAGTGAGAAGGAAGAGTAAAAGGAAGGAATGATAAGAAATACTGAGTTTTGTTTGATAGCTGCAAGAATCTTCTGTATAGAAGACTTGTGGAGTCCTTTTTTTGGCTTATTTTCAGAGTCTTAAATTCACATTTTAGATTAAATAAAAATGTCTTTTAGAAGCAGTCAATATCTCAAGCTTTTAGTCATACTTCTGGTTGAGAAAATTTATTTTAAAGGTCTCTCTGTATTTTTTTTTAACATTGCAGACAAAGAAAAATGTTTAGCAAACTGTCTTTCATTTTTTCAAAAATAATAATTCTTTCTATAGATCTTCTCTTTTGCCTTGTGTGGTTGCTCAGAAGGAAGAAATGCTACTTACAGTATTCCGTCTAATTTATAGCATCTGTCACTATGTTCTCTGTGCAAAGAATGGTTTGCTATTTAAGTTTGTTTATTCATTGTGAGGCTGTTGCTTTATAAAGGAAGTTGTCATTAGGCTCAGCATGTCTGGAAAGCATGCAAGCACTCAAGTCTTCTAATCCAGTGACTACAAAGTAGTTAACGCTTCAAAGAAAAGGAACGACAGGATTTTGTTGCACTGAAAGAAGATGCATTGTTTGTTAATCCTGCTTTTAGTTGTTACTTTACTAAAGACTGCTACAGCATTGCTAGTAATCATTTGAGACAAACATGGATTTTACTTGAATTATTGTCTTTTCTCTTGGTTTTGTCTAAATGTAAGTAGTGAAATGTCCCTTACCAGCTTTTTGCATTTACTTTTCTGGGCCTTTGCTATACGCCAATATGTACTTGCAGCATCCTGCTAGGTAGTTTTGCTGATGTTTTCCACAGACCTGGCTCACAAACAAGCTTTTTCTCTTGACATCTGTTTGTTCTCCTTGGCCAGCTTGGGAGAGGACTTCTTTTCCAAGTGATGCCAGTTGGTGATCTTTTTTTAAAACTAAAAATGGCTGTACATGACTTTCCAGGCCGTAAAGTATAATTTTCAACAAGTCAAAAGGTGATCTCTTAGCTATAAATTGTGACTTTGTCTTTTAGATGGCAATGGGCAAAAGCTTTCATTTAGGAACACAAACAAATCTGCATTGTGGTATCAGTGAAAACAAGAAGACACAATAGAAATACATTTCACTAAGTAGTGCACTGGTATTGTGACAGGCATAAGTAAATGAATTTCACCAACGTTCACTCACACAAGACCCTGTGTGAGTATCCTACAGACAGTTCCATCCTTCTCAGCAGGTGTTACCTTCTTGAGCCATTGTGCACATGCATCAGTAGTAGTGTGTGCTGCTTCATGAAGCACAGGGAACATGCTCCTCTGTGCTGATTGAATTAGCACTCCTGTATATTGGTGCCTTCTGGTTTTGCTGTAATGTGTACCTGTCTTTGATGGTGAAGAAGAGTGATATATAGTAGCTGAGGGAGAGGAAGGGTGTCACAGCATTTCTGGTTCTGTAGAAGGTATTTAAAGAATGAACGTGCCTGTCCCTCCGAGTCTAGAGCAGAGTTCACTGACATCTGCTAAAGAGAGGGCTGTGTGGTTGGTGAGGGTGTAGTTTCACAGACACCTGAAGCTCATGGCTTATTTAGTTAAATCAGCAAGCTGGCTCTGCTGGAAAGTAGACATAGAGAAGAGAGTGGAAGAATACATGGGCAGAGAATTAGCACAAGTCATTTTTTTCTTCCACTGTAATGATTTTTATTGAAGCAACAGGAAGGTGTTTTGTCTGGGAGCAGCTTGCAGAAACAGCAGAGTGAAATTAATGGGGAACTGTTGGGGGTCACAGTTTACCAGAGTTTGGTTTTAAAATGTGGGCAGCTGAATCAGGAAATTATATTGGATCCCCAGTTTGCGATTTTTTTCCCTGAGCAATCCACCAATATCACATGGGGGACACATCTAATGTACCTTTTGGATTTGAAATTTCTATTCAGATGTGATTTTAAGACAGCAACAAATAGAATCAGTATGTTTTCTTGACCAAAAAGCACCATGTGTATACTGTCATACCTATGAAACCTCTACTGAACTTAGATTTCTGTCTTTTATTTGCTTTGTTAGACTTCCTTTTATATGAACGGCATAAACATTTAATTCTGTAACTCCAGGTTACTTGTCTTCATCCCTTGCCACTTGTCTTCATCAGAACTGCTCTAGGGTATTCAATTAACAGTTCATCGGGTAAGTATGTTTTCAAGGTGAAGTAGTTTCTATAAATTATTTTCCTTGCTTTTCACAGTTTAACACCTGAACATTATTTTTCCCCCACCATGGTATTGTCTAGATAAGAAGAATGACTTGACTGGTTGTATAAAGAAGAGGTAAATTCTGTAAGAGTTCTAAAATTCTGAAGGCTTACTTTTCAAAACAATCTACACATGTATGATTCAACTGTCTAGTCAAATCATACATTAAACTGTCAATGGATTAGTTCTTTATCAGAGCAATAACACAGTCACATATTCAACTATTGCGTAGATAGAAAACAGATAATGCACCACAGAAGACAGGAAGAATTTTATTCATATGTCTTTAAGTATAAAAATTATGGCTTGAAAATAATAAACTTGATTTCTACTATTCAGAAACCCTCTTCTAAGACAAATGAATAAACAAAACCTCAAGAATTATTGTATGTAAGCCTAAAAGAGGAATCACAGAGCTCTACCAAAGGCATACTAGTGAGAGTGGCAGGCTGCTGCACAAATGGAGGAGATTGGTTTCTTCCATGTCTACAACAGAATAGATGTCATATCTCTAACTTGGTTGTCATATCTCTAACTTGGTTGTCATATCTCTAACTTGGTTGTCATATCTCTAACTTGGTTGTCGTATCTCTAACTTGATTGTAAAGGAGACACAAAATACATTTTTTAAGAACAAAGTTCAGGGGCAGAGATAAGCAGCCCAGGGAGATCCTAGGAGCAGGTTAACTCAAAAGTACACNACATATATATATTATATATATATAATATATATATGTAAACAAATAATAAGTAAAGAAATAATAATCTGAAACTGGTATAGTAGGTCCGTGTGAGAGCGGTATGATAAAACTGTAATTGCTTGTGGGACAGCCAGTGCTGGCAGAGGGGGTTGCACATTCAGGAACAGGAGGTCTGAGGTGCAGCAGTGCCACCTCAGATTGGATGAAGGTGTTGCGGGACCTTGCTTGTTTGTTCTTTTTCTCTTTGGAAGCAGAACAAACAAAGATCTGATTGTGTAAGAATAAGATGTCTCTGGAGGAAAAATGCCAAGAAGGACTGTTCTAGAAACATTAATTCAGTTTGCTTGGATTTTCATGAGAAATTATTCATATGAGTATATCAAAAGTATTGTTGAATAGAGCAAGGCCTGAAAATGAGAAAATGAAAAAAAAAAAAGAAAAATTGTGCTACTTGGAAGTCTCAGACTACAGCAGCTAACTGTAGAACTTTAAAGTAGGTTCTGTCAATCTCTCGTATGAACCAATAATAAATAAAACTTCTTGAAAGCTTAAGGTGCCCCAACAATTTATAAAATTTTCTGCGTGATTCATCATCTTAAAGTTTAGGAAGAAGTTATAGGATGTAAAGAGAATGCTGAGATTTTTTATGCTTAAAATGAGAGAGCATGTATTCTGGAAGATAAGTTAACAAATGGTTTTGGTGTCCTTGTTTCTTGTTTGGAAAAGTGACACAGCAGAACTGTGTTATAGAAAAAGCCCAGTAACAACACTAGAGATACTAGCAGTGTTTCTGTATATAATAAAATTTATCCATTCTTAAAAATCCAAAAGTATAAATAGGCAACTGAAGGCTTCAGACAGAGAACCCAAATATAATATCATATGTACCCTTTTATTTCAGGCAATAACAATTCTGTTCTGGTTCTAAATATGTGTTGGTTTCCACATTTTGCTGACAAACTAAAGGAGCATTTTTTAAATGAAATATCCTCTTGACATGTGCTGCCCTAATGTGTATTTGTCAAGTAATACAAAACTATGGAAACTGCATATCAGAGAGCTGACTGGACAAAAATTAACCCTGCAGGGTCCAACCCAATTCTGGCCAGGCTCCCTGAATTGGCTTCCCTCCAGTCCCATGGATCCACCAGCATTGGTATGGGGAAGAGATGATAGATGGCTGGGAGGGCGAGCACATGGCAGCCCTGGCAGAGCAGCTTAAATTGCCATGGAACTTTATACTTGGAGACGGAAAATTGGATATGCGAGAGTATCAACATAGTTGTGTGAACTAGAAATTTTAGAGACAATTCCACAATATTATTGTAGTTGATGGCTGTCTAAGATTTGGATTGTACAGAGTGAAGCTGAACCTGTGAAGTTTAAATTAGAAAATTCTCACCCGCCTCAAAAGTCTAGTCTGCAAACAGGTGTTTGATTAGTTGTCAGATTCTCACCACAAACTGTCTTAGCCATTTGTCTTTGTGTTAGAACTCTTGAATCTTCAGCAGTTGTTGCTTAAGCTGCATTTTAGGAGTCCTCTGAGTTTTTCATTGCATTATAGGTAAGAATAGATGATCGTTGAAATTAAAGGTCTTAATAAAACAACAGGGTTTTTCAGTACAATAAACAAGGAAATGAACAGAATCCAAGTTTTGTGAAAATTATGAAGGCCTGTCAAAGCTTTCTGAATATTCTGTAAGTTGAAAATACCAAGAATCTTGTAGCATCTATCTGTAATTACTCCTTTAAATCTTACAACTTCCTGTGCAGAAATACAGATCATGCTTCTTTTGAGCAGATGTGAAACATTTCTTTCAGCAAGTAAAAGAAAAAAGGGGAGGAGTCTATAGCAGAGAAACCAGAGAATTGCGTTCATATAAGAATTTCCTTTACTGGGGAGTGGGAAATTAAAATCATTTATGATACCCTAGGAACTCAGTAGTGGAAGGATGAGATTAAACAGAAAAAAATGTTTTAAAAATTGTAGTTATAGTGGTGGTTAATGTTGACTCCTTTCATGGTAGACCAGAATACCTTACGAAGGGAAAAGTGGTAGTATGTAGATAAAATTGCAAGCTTGACTAGGATCTGAACCAAACCTTCATGAGAAAAACATATCTGCTGTTGTTTCAGTTTTAAAAATAACTGTGCTTCGTAGCTCTGCCTGGAAACAATTTAATACAACAAATTGTTTTTTTAAAAAGTATTTCCAGCCAGACCAGAAGCAGTACTTAATAAATACTTTGAAAGGGTGAGTCTGTTCTTTAGACTTGGTTTTGCAAACTCAGTGAATTTGGATGTTTATATCTGAAATTACAGATAGCAATTGAACATGTTTTTCTGAAGCTGATTTCACATTTGTCTTTTTCTCTCTGTGTCAGTGTAGAAATATGATTCAGAAATCTGTTCTCTAACAGAGGTAGTAGAGAAACTGCTACAAAGTTCATGATACTGTGGTTTTCAGAGCAACAAAAACCCCAGCGGTGGTTCTTTCAAATTTTATGTCTAGAGAGCTTTTGGATAATGTTACTCTTGAGAAAACTACACTTATTTTTGCTAGTGTTTTATTTAAGAACATATCACATGAAAAATGAAAATGTTTTGAAGAGAATCATGCTAGTCAAGAACAAGAGCATGCAGAGTTAGGAAAGACAGGTTTTAGAAGTTACACTGGTCTGTAATCCAAAGGCCTGATTTAAAGTCAGGGGCAGCTTTGATACTGGAACATGAGGATGATGTGTTTATGCAGGAAAGGACTGCAGAAACAAAGGTGTTGATTTGTAGCATATTTTCAGAATTACAAAACCTGGAAAATGTTATCTCACATGTACTGAACTCACTATGTCCACAGAGGCAATTATTAGAAAGTCTTTCTTCAGTGTGAAACCAAAGAGTAGACTAGATGCAGTTTTCTTCCTGAAGACAGGGCCCTAATGACCAGTGAAGTACTTGTAATGTCATCTTTACTTGTGTAATCAGGTTGTGATTTATCATTTCTAGAAATAGAGAAAAATCAAACTTCAGTACTTTGGCATTAGGCTCTGTAGAAATTTTTCAAGTGCCTTTACCTTGTTACATTTTCTAGGAAGATCAAGGTCTTCTGCAACCAAAGTATGATTGGGGGAAAAAGGATCTAAAAGAACTATGAGACGTAGGATGATTTGTTCTTCAAGACAGAATCAGCTTTGGCTGGGATAGCCTATTCTCTAGAGGTGACAAGAGCAGAGATTCAGTGACTTCCACAGGCAGGCATGCAGGCTTAGTAATTACTTACACTTGTTTGCAATCCAAGTGCATGACTTCCTGTTACAATTTATTCCTCTACCTCTTGTAATTATACTTGATTTTATTTTTGTGGTTTCTGAAATAGTTCCTCAAACTTTCACAGAAATACTTCCCAAAAATTATCTTGTCTCCTTGTAGATATCTCTCTCTCAACACCCCCTCCACCACTACTTTTTCTCAGCCTTCCCTCTTACATCATATTTTCTGATTCTCATGGTTGTGCTCATCCTTCTCTACTGGACCTTCTCCAAAACATCTTTCTTGAAGTGTGCTAACCAAAACTGGTATATTCTAGTTCATTCTGTACCAGGACCAGCTGAAGGAAAATGATTATTTCCTATATTTACCGGATGACATTTTATTTCCCAAATTGAAGTCTGACTGTTTTGTGGCAGGGTGGCATTGCTCAAGTTCTGGTCCCCTCCACACCTTCCACAAAGAATTGCTGCCAAGTCCCCGTTTGGTACCAGTGAAATGGTTTAAGCAGGAAACTTTCAGCCTGTCTTACTCTATTGCCCATCTCTATTCTCACTCTCTCCGCACCATTTTTTTGCTGGTGTTTGATTCCGTTTACTGAGACCAGAATGTTGGCAGCACCTAACAGCTTGATGTAGCCTGTGGAGTTCAGTGAGGCAGATATCCATAGCACTGAAACTTGTGAAGCTCCACTGAGATTTAACTCTAGAGGTTTTCTAAGGAGCTGTCACTTGCCTCTATATAAAATTTCATGTTTCACCTATGAGAATGTCATAGGGAGCAGCTCGCTCCCCACTTGAGGCTATCATTCCATAGAGGATAGTAGATGTCATATTACGGTCCTCAGGAGCTAAACATGCAGCAGCAAAAACTCTTCTAAACACATGTAAGTCTCTGCTTCTGGGATTTCTTCTTAAATAACTTGCCTTTCTGTAACTTTCTCCATAACTCTGGTAAGGTATATTTGCATACTGTACCAGATTCATCAGTTTGAAAGGCGGAGTGTTCATACCTGCCTATTTTCAGAAACTCATTTCTTTTTTTCAGTTCAGATCAAGCCCGCAGAAAACTTTGTAAATGACAGTTTTCTCTCTCACACACTTCATGTCATGCCTGCATCAATTTCATGGATTAAAATTGTAGTCTTTAATCTCACACTGGGTAATATATTCCTACTTCTTTTACTCTTCAAAGTCCCATGTTGAGTGAGTAGTTGCATGTTGCAAGACCAAGGCAATTAACTAAAACCACTCTAGTTTTGGTAGCATATGATATAAATTAATTTTTAAGAATTAATACTTATGTGAAATAAGTTATGAGGTTAAAGTTGTAGAACTGATGTAAGAATAAATAGGTGTAGTTGCCATTGTCTCTACGGAGTTCTTCTCATTTCCTCATCATCATCCCATCCTCTTCCTTTATCTTATTTTTCTGTTCTTTGATTTAATCTTTTTCTCTATAGCCTGTTTCCTACTGACATTTGGGTGTTTTGTTGTTTGATTGTTTTCTTTCTGACTAATTCTTTGCCCATTAAATAGCACTTGAGATCTTAGGAATTCACAGATGTGCTGTGGTTGCCTACTAATGATAGAAGGTACTTCAGTGATCCACGGTGGCTGTTCCTAGCTGTCTGGAAAAAAAGGTTCCTGGACAGCAGGTAGGAAAAATACCTCCAAAGACATGGTTTTCTGTGACTGTTTTTAACTCACATTGCTTGAGAAGATGCTGGTATCAGCACCTGTACTTATTTTAACATGAAATAGAGGACTAAAGCTAGGAAAGTGTGGTATGGGAACAGGCTGGTGTGGATGGACATGTCTGAGAAGAGCATCTGGACTGTGATCCACTTTATGAGGAAAATAAATGTCTGTGGGGGGTAGAAGTTGGGGTTAAGGTTGTAAGAATGCGTGACAGCAAGTTTAGGGGAGTTTAATATGCTCGTGAGTTTGGAGTGGCAGGGAATTGGAAACTTCATCTGCTGCACCACCACCATGGCTGCAGTGCTGTCTTATACTGTGATTACTTTTTTCTTCTTCAGGACATGCAGTGTAACAATGGCCATGTCTTTCACCCTGCTTGTACAGCAAGCTTTGCTTAAAAAAAAGAAAGGAAGTGAAATTGGGCCTGCTGTGATGGCCAGACCATATTTCAAATACCATGTTGAATTTGAAACACTTAAAGTGAATAGAGGTGCGAACAGGTTCTGACCCTTTGGAAGCCTTAATAGTGTAGAGCTATGCTTGTTTAGGAAAAAAACCCCATGCTTTGTTTTTCTGCATGTCAAAACCATAGCTGTGAAATAGTGAAAATCTTTACATCCTTTATTGTTGTACATGTCTAATGTATAAAAACTATTTGTGGTTTTTGCCCTGCTCTTTGCTGTTTTTCCTAGTGTGGGAATTGCTTTCCTCTCACCCTTTTAATTTTTTCGTTTCCCCCCTTTTCCTTTCTTTTCCCCCTTCCTTTCTTTTCTCCCCTTTCCTTTCTTTTCCCCTTTTCCTTTCTTTTCTCCCTTTCCTTTCTTTTTTCCATTTCCTTTTTTTCCTTGCTTTCTTTCTTTCTCCCTTTAAATTGATGAAACCACTCTCTTTGGTAATTCTGAGTCAGTTGGGTCAACCCTGGGCTTTTCTGTACAGAGACTGCCAAGATTTTAGAAAACATGTGGTGGTTTAGGGATTTAGATATATGTCCAAAAGGGACAAGATTTGAGACCTCCAAATGTCTTTAATTTAAAACCATAATTTGGAAAGGATCTTTCCTGAATCCCAAGAGAAATTAGCCAATACTTTCATTTATACAATTAGTCATCATTCTCTTCACCATTAGGGTTGTCCTCCCTCCTGAAAAGGCTACAGTTTGTTTTGCTGCCTTAACAAAAATGGGTTCAGTTGATTTAATGTTCTGTTTCACGATGAAGTGTCTTATCTAGGTCATAGTTTAGCTGTTAACAAGATATTTATGAAGTGGTAAGAATTCTCTGCTCTGTGGTGAATTTAGTCTCTAGAGTGGGGCAAAATGCTATTTAACTAGCGAATAAAGCAGCTCAACTTCAAATTATGTCAAAGTTGACTGCAACCATTTTAATCTTTTAGTAACCCCCTAAATATGTAGAATGTCTGTAACAGCTCAAAACTTCAGTAACGACCTCTACTATAGAAAAAGCATTTCATATAAATTAATATTATAAGTAGCTATCCAAGGAAGGGATTTTTTTTTATTTAGAAACCAAGTTAATACTTTTATAGTATGTGCAGACTGTAAAACACAGCTAAAGACTAAGAACATATTCCTGAGCTCACTTTTTCAGTACCCAAGGTTTGTTTTACTGGCTTATCAAATACTGTGCTAAATCCTTATAAGTATTTGAAGCTGGTATTTGTGATATTTGCCTGGGATTGTTTTGTCTGCCATGTAACAGTGTTATCAGCAGATATTTCCCTAATTTCTGCATAGTTCTTATTGGTGTTCAACATGATTACAGCCATAGTGGTGAAGGCACAGGCAGCAGAAGTGTTCATGTTTTATGTGTTTCCCAGACATGCAGTGTAAATACAGTATTTTTAAAAGGAATTCTGCATGAACCACTGCTTCACCATAAAAAGGTTTGAAAACATTTGCTATTTCATTTATGTCTGTTGAAGCAGCAGTGGTTTGTTTCTGTGTCTCTCATGTTTACTAAAATATTGTATGTGAGCCCTTCTCTCTTCAGTTGTGTATTAGCAGACCTTATGTCAGGCATGATTTGTGATGTATTGAATTTTGCAATAAATATAGATGGGCACTTATATGATAAGTGAATCGTTAGTGACTTAGGTCACTAATTAATTGGCCGTGTTTCATTAGCTCTAGAGTGCCACCCTGGCTCCATGGAAATAGTTCTGATTGTATTCTCAGAAATGTAATTTTTCCCTGTATTTAATTTACATGAACAGCCATTTCTGTGGAGTCCCCATTTCTGGCTTCATCTAGACAGGCAGACCTTTGTAGAATGTAGGGTAGAATAGAATGGTTGCTTTAGTCTACTTTCTTACTTTATGTTTTCATTTGTATAATTATACATCTGAATGAAAATACGTCTTCATGAAGATTTGATTTCCTGACTAATGTGTGGTTTTGCATTAAGATGGTTTATAATTCACTGTAAGGTTTTGTTGAACTGGACAACAGTGAGTGAACCTGAACCATCTGAAGACAAACTTGACTATGTCTCCGTGAGACTGCTCGGTTAAGGAAGAATGTGAACCATGACTTGTTCATACCTAAGATCCCACAAAACTGTGCAAAAATCTCTAGACTGTTCTGCCATTTCTCCCCCAAACAGCTGTCTGCTGGGATGAAAAATCTTTAAAAGATCTGGTTTCATGAGCATATTTTCCATTTTATTTTACTTCTAAAACAGTTATCTTCCAGAAAGATGAAGACATTAATTTGTCTCTCACGTAGTGGCATTATAAATTGCATGAGGAACAGTGCTGTTCTGGAAGCAGTGTCTACCTTTTGTAAAAGATAGACAATTAAACATTATTAATTAAGGCAGCATTTATACCTCTTTGATAAAGGTAATAATGATTTTTTAACTCTGTGAGAAACCACATTCTCTTGTGAACATAAAGTGGTTTTTTTTACCTGAATAAAAGATTTTAAAAAATAAAAGGTCAAACCTAAATGATCATAGTCTATCTTTATAAAATTCGAACTGAAAAACATTTCACTTGCCAGAGATATGCATTTTGGTGTTACTTCTGCACTCATTAGTGTTCAGCATCTAAAATGGAACAGAGAGTCTCATTTCACTGACACAGACACAGCTGTTGGTGGTATCTTGTTTTGTAGAATCAGTAACACCTTCTGAAACTCCTGTTGCCAAGGCAAACAAAATAACGAAGGCTATTTAATTTTAAAATTATACAAGAAAGTGAGATAGTCTTGTTTATGAGAAACATGGGGCAGAAGGAAGGTGTGTGAAGTGTGCTGAGAGTAGAGAAGTTTTAGTGTAAGCAAGAGTTTCTGTACAGTGTGTCCATGCACATGTGGCACCAGACGTGATTTTGCATTTTCCTGCTATGATGTTTAATGGAGAACTTGGAAAAAGTCTGTGAAGAGAAAATGAAAGATCAAAATGCTAAAATAGAAGCTTTATGTCAGAGAATTCCTGTTATTGATTTGGATTCATGTAGTCAACTAACTAGCTTGCTTACATTTATATCCAATGAAATATAAAATTTAAGCTCTTACTGCATTTATATATCCTGGTATACATGTACCCTACTGCATTTAAGTATCTTTGACTAATTTCTGTGGTTCATTCTTAATGATTACTTGTTAAAAGGAGGGAACAGATAACACAGCATAAATAGCAAGAACTTAGCAGCATTTTATGAACAAGCAGTGTCATGAACAAGTTATTATCAACCAGAATTGTAAAGAGACATATTAAAGTATGTTTTTAAAACAGAAAGCATAGAAGAAAACTAGGCATTTCGTAACTGGAGGGAAACCAACAGCTGTTCAAAAGTGACTGAATCTCACATCATCCCGTGCTAAAATGGGTTTATTAGAAGATAAGAAAATGTATGTGAACAGTTGAATAATTGACTTACGGAGTCATTGTGACTTATATTTTTAGAATATGTTTAGGGAAAATTAGTATTTTTCTAATTGATATCAATTAATAGAAAGTTCCTGTGATAGTTCCTTAAAATAATATGGGGAGTGGGAAAGAAGCAAATTTGGCAAGGAATTTTTATTTTAATGGCAATTCCAGCTTCCTTCGTCACAAAGATAGAGTTAATAACACCTAGATTTCCATTAGTAATTATTCTCTATGCCATCATTCACTCAAGTGCATAGGAAGCTTTTAAAGTCTTTCTGTGAAGGACAGCCTGCCTTCCAGCTTCGGAAGACACTGAAATTTTTGTAGATACAGGAAAAGGGATTTGGTCTGAAGGAAGAAATTGAGTAGGGGAGAGGTTTTTTGGGACCAGAAGACCGAAACATCATCCAGACACTGCTGCTGTAGAAAGAGCTTGCTTACAATAACTGTGTATAGGATTTTTTGGGTTTGTTCATTGTCATTGTTTGTTTGTTTGTTTGTTTGTTTTTTTAGTTTGGTTTGGTTTGGTTTGTGGCTTTTTTCCATTTTATTTTACATGAGAAACTGCACATCTTCAATGGAAGTGGTGGAACAGTTCATTTTCTCAAAGTGAATTTTACAATACTGTTGACCACAGGACTACCAAACCCTGCCAGGGCATTTTGTCTGCAGTTACTTTACCCCCCCCATCCTTCATTCTTTTTTATATGATTGTAGAATGCAAAGGCTGATACTGGCTACAAGGTAATACTACAAAAAGTGTAATGCTCATCTTCAGCTGTTGTAAAATGGCACAATTCTGTTGCAGTCAGTGAAGCTAAGTGATGGTGTTATTAAACAATTTAGACTGTCTTGACTGATGATGTTTCTGTGTCTTGAAGATGTTTTAGATTAGAAAGTCTGTGTTCAAGCAAACTGGCCTTTCCTCGAAACATTGTTGTAAATAGCAACATTCCTCTTACTTCTTATCAAAATTCAGGAAAGTATTTAGTCTTGAACTTTTGTATGTCTTTGCAATTGCTTCTTGTTGGATTTCAAGATAGCTGTTGTTTTTGTTTTCTTTTGTTTTTCCATTTTTATTAACTTTTAGTTAAATGATGGTTGAATGATATTGTTTGGATTGCTTGATTATAGTTTATAGCCATTCATTATTTGTTTTTTTTTTTTCCCCGCAAGGGTAAATCAGAAAGGTGGGATATTTTAGACTACTAATAGGCTAGGGATTCTTTCTGAAGGCAAACCGGTTAAAGAAAGTTTAAAATTTTTGCTTTGTGCATCTAATTTGTACTATCTTGACAGATACGTTAATGGATGTGTATATTTTTATACATGTAGAAGTGTATATAGATGAAGCATAGTCTTCTATGAAGTTGGAAAATTTTCGTTTGCCTAAATGTCTTTTTTTCTGGCTTAGTTCAGTAGTATATTGTCCTATACCTATTGATAGAACTTGATTTTGCTTTTTATCTCCCTGGAACAAGTGTCCCTGGAAATTTCGCTCATAAATCTGCTTTAATTTACAGCAGTTTGCTTATCTTGAGGTTGATCTCTGTATTTTTACTGAGGGAAGGGTTTCTGAGAGTGCTGGAGCAGTCAAATACACAGCCCAGCCAATGGTCATTTGTGGGGTTTTTCTTGACAGACTGGATTTACAGTGTGGTGATCCTGAAGAGGCTGATGTTCAGTTGTGAGATGGATAATAGGGCAAGGAATGGCAGATAATTAAAAGAACTGAACATTAGTTAGGCTAGACACTGAATAGGAAAATGAAGTGGAAATACACACCTTTTGGGGAAAATTAGGGTCGGAAGGGACGTCAATTCCTCATGGGATCCAGGCCTCAAAGCAGGGCTAACATTTCTGTGGCTACTCTGCTTTTTAAGTTAAATCACTAAAGAAAAAACAGATATCACCAAGGCATTTTTCATTTCTCTTGACAGTCATGCTTTATAGTGTCTTTCACATTTCCTTTTTTTCTGACTCTGTAAGAATCATATCTTGAATTAAAAGAAGTATGAGTCAAATTTCAACCTGTAATGCTTGATTGCATAAGGACTAATTTGACAGTCTGAGGTTGCCATCAGCATTTAATTTCTCTCTCTATGCATAATAGGAATGATACTCTGAGTCAGTGGGGAGTGGAGATCTTCATTGTTTACTGCTTTGAAGATGAGGTTATATAGCTGTAATTACTGATAATACCTGACCTAAGCCCTTTCCCTTTAGCAGGCAATGCATCGTTTTGTGATTTCCTTTATTTGCATTGTATACTTTTAACTACATTTGAAAAAGAATTGTTGACAGTGTTGTCTGGCCTCAAGAACTCTTGTTCTGTTTAAACAACTGCTCTTTTTGATTGCCCTTGACCAGCAGAATTGGAGATGTCATTATATTTTCCTAATATAATTTAGGTAAATGCCCTCCTAGCTTGTCTGTTTCGCTGACAAATTTGAAAATGTTTTCAGGTTTCTTACTCTACTTCTCAGCCTTTCGGAAGAGTTTTCTTCTCCCCTTTTTATGTGATCAGCAGACAGTGTGTAAAGTTGTGCATTTCGGAGTTTAAGAACAAAAGGGAATAATGACTTCTTTGCATTTCATTAAATGTGTACTGTTGTAATTTGTGTTGCATTTTGCAAATTTGGGAAGCATTTGCATTGTACGCAGAGGCCAAATTTGGCCAAGTTTTTCTAACTTGGGTGTTTGAAATTGCTTGTAATTTACAGCAAGTAAGTAACTCCAGAAATACAGAGTGTCTGTGGATTTCTTCAGAAAAAACTCATGCTTTTTAAATTTTAAAGTATTTTTTATGGCTTTTACTTGTATTGTGACATACCATGTACAAGAATAATATTTCTGGTAGAGGATTGTACTCTGCATAGAAGTCAGCATTTATGTTCTCCCATGAGAAAGATGGCTCAGTTCCAGTATACTGTTGTAACTGTGACAAGCACGTAAATTAAACACAAAATATTCTTTTTTCTTGTGTATTTACAGTGTCATTGTTTTGATATTGATTTTTCAACTTTTTCAGCAAGGCCCTGGATTTTAGCCTTGAGTATTCAGGCTCACTTGGAAACCTGTCTTGCTGATTCTTGGCCATTTAATAGTTCCAAGTGGATGCAATTTAGTAACCCTGGTGCTGTTTTGATTTGCCTCCCACACCATCTGGTCTATGTCTTNTTTTTTTTTTTTCCCCTCTCTTAGAGGATAGTATTTTTTCAATAATTCAAACTTTCAGGCATGTCATCTGAAAGTGTAGCTTGCTCTGAAACTTCCCTGTGCAATGTGTATTCCCAGAAAGAAGGCTTTCTGTATATACAGGGAAAAGAACACGAACAGGAACCTGTGGACAGGTTGGAATGGCAGGAATGTAGTGCACAGTAAAGATGTCTGTTTCTTCACACTGAAATATTGTTTAAACACATTTCAAGAGTTAAATTATTTCATGGCTCCGGGGTCTCCTGGATGGCTCTCTGTATTTCTCCCTAGTGGCCTCCATATTTAATTATTGGAGAGTGGCAAGAGATGTCTTCGAAATACAAAATCTCTCAGCCTTTGCTGAGATAAAAGTTAAGTGTTGTGATGAAGCTTGTAGCCTACTAACTGAGCTTGTTTGTACTTGATTTAGCAAAGATAACTTAGAGTAGTGCTTAATTAAGCTTAGCTCTGTTTGTCATAATGTTTTGAAAATACTGGGTGAAAACTTTGTTGATGTTGTGTGAAGGTGTAAATTCTTGACAACATTTTTCAAATTTTGGGTGATCATTTGCCTGCACAGCCTGCGTGCTTGTCCTTTAGCCTTTATGTTTTGAAAAAGTTCCTTTAGCCAGTGTTCAGTTTATTTCTGATTTATGCATGGCTTTTGTTAATCTGATGTCTGTGTTGTGTAGTCTGGAAAGACAGAAGGGGGCTGGGTTTTGCTCTGCCCCATGTGGTGGGTGTTGGCTGGGAGCAGTACTGGAGAAGCACCAGGTGGCCAAGCAGTGGCACCAGCTGTCTGTGCTGCGAAGAGAGAAGGGAGGGCTGAAGGTGTCCATCTCACGTTTGGTTGGGTTTGTGTTGCTGTCTTCACAGCAATTCCTCAACACCTTCAGTTCAAATTGCACCCTTCCTCAAGCAGGTGACAGTGGTGTCTGGCTCTGGGGTGAGGGTTGCCCACAGCCCCCTGCCCAGCTGTGCCTGCTTGGTCTGTGCCTGCACAGGTGCCTGACTCCCCTGGAAGAGAAAGTGAGCTAGGTGGGTCCAGGTGGCCTGTGGGGCACTGCCTCCTGCTACCTCAAGGATTTCACTAACCTGTTGCTCCTTTTGGCACCTGTTTACCTTATTGCCAGGTCCATACTTGGGTACTGTGACACAAACTCTTACCTTATGCTCTCCAGCCTTGCTCCCCTTCTGTCAGAGGAGGAGCTGGCTGTTCTGCAGTAAGATGCCCAGGAAACCCTTGTCATAGATGCTGATATTTGTGAGATAAATTTTCAAGCATGGCTTAATATTTCTTCTTTCTTCTTTCCTAATACTTGGTGTACATATTTCAGAGTTCTATACGAAGATGTATTTCCTTCTTCCAGTGCTGTCCCTGTGATGATGGATGGGTGATCTTGGGGAAGGAAGTCAGTGTATTTACAGCCTCCATTTTGCCTAGCAAAATTGGTCTGATGACATTTTGATGCAGTCCCCTCTGCTTTTCCCCACCTTTGTCTTCTCCAGCAGCCTGGTTTTCTTCATCAAAAGACAGTTTTTAGGTTTTCCAGACTACTGTGTCTGTCTCTTCAATCAGCTTGTGCAAGATAAAGGCTTGGCTTCCCCTTCTGCTTCAGTGAAGCTAGTTTATCCCAAAACCAGATCTATAGATACCAAAAATTGCACCTGAGCATGTGCCATTTCTGTAATTTTACTGAGACTTAGTACAAATTATTTTGCCATTAGAATAAGTTAAATATTTTATTTAACCTTTTGTATAGTTAATGAGTTTTTGGCATGTTGCTGTTATTAAAAGAATCGATGATGCAAGCTTGCATATATATATATCTGTCATATACTTTTATTAATTCTGTTTTATATGCAATCTCTAGTAGATACCATGCTTATATGCAAAAGAAAAAAAACCTCCAAACTACATAAGGAATGGAATTTTTGAAAGTCTGTTCTATGTATTATTTCTGATCTTTTTCTGCTGTACCAAGTGTGGTAATTTCAGCCTGGCTGGGAAAAGAACCCTAGTAAATATTCCCAAAAGGAGGTTTTCCATTGATTTATCCTGATAGATTTCAAGAATTAGTCAGTCTTCAGGTTTGGTTTTCATTTTAGAGACAAATTAGTTAGGATCTTGCTCTTTGTTTTTTCTGGTGATTTTTACCCTACTGGTTTTTAGAACAATGGTTTGATTGACATTTAGTCCATATATGTGACCTTTGGAAAGAATTTAAGAGATTCTTCTTCCCTCGTTCTGTCAGTGTTTCATTTCTCTTAGCTGTGTAGTAAATATTTAACTTAAAATGTGTGGGAACAGTGTGTCCATGCAAAATAGCATTTCAGGAGAATCTCTGTTCCAGAAAGCTTTATAGTCTCACCTTAACTTTCCATGAGTAGAAATAGACCACAGCCTAGGTAAGGTTTTCTGAATTTTCAGCAGTGCAAATGATTTTGTTGCCTTTTCCTTTTGCATTGTTGCTTTCAATGGTTGTTTATTGTACATGGCAGCAAACATATTTCAGGACACCTGTGTTCTTCTGGTCTCCTGATGTGCCTCTCAGTGTGCTTTGATTCAATGTCTGGATCAGACTAGATATGCACTGGTCCTATGTATTTTGTTTCCCTTTGTAAAGGCTCTCAGGCAGGGAAGAAATGAAGATGTACATCAAATTCTGTGCTCTGCTGAGTCAAGGTGCTCACAGCCACCGTGTGTTCTGCAGAGTGTTCATTCCCCATGATGCAGAGATCACACCTCCCTCCTGTGAACTGGGGCTGGAGCATTCACATTGACACAGTGGGCTACATAAACATTTCAGGACCCAGCAAAAGATAAAGACATACTAATTAGCCATGTGTGACTGTGGCACTATGTTTCTCATAATATGTGTGAATGAAGCTCTTGTAGCAGTGGCCCGTCTTCAGAGCTGGGAAGGAAAGGGATGCAAGTGAGCAAAGGAACCCTTGACATTGGATGCAGATTTTAAAATCAGCTGTTTTTCTTGTTCCACGAACTTCATTAGAAAAAGTGTGATTGACCATTAATGTTCCATTTTCCACCATCTTTCCCGTGACAGTTACTGTCAGGTTTTTATCACCACGATAATCAGATTTTTTCTCTCCTAATGAGCTTCTAGCTGCAACTTCTTGTTTCAGTGCAATGTCTTACATAGGAAAAGACCAAGCTGTCCATCACCAAATAGGGAGAAAATTTGAAAAAAATATTCATTTTGTGAATTCTGAAGAACTTGGTTTGCTGGGGTGTGCAGTACTCCACAGAAAACGAAATATGTTGCTGTGGTGTTTTTGTGGTGAAGGGCTGATTCTACTCCCCAGTCAGGCCCTTCTGTTAGTAGTGCAGGAGATGGAAGAGTGCCCTTCTCTCTTGTTTGACAGGCCATCATTTGAGGCTGGGAGTTTTGCCAGCTAGTGACCTAGTGTATCCAGTTTCTAATTTGGGTGAAATGTTATTGAGAAGGTGGTGGCCTGACAACTCTGGCATTTCCTGGGGTTCTCAGATTACTGTGACACCATGTGATTGGTTTTTCAGGCTGTGTTACTTAAGTTGAACCGCTTTTACTGCTTGTTCTGCTAGGAGTTTACCTGTGACCTGCAGACTGAATTACTTTTTCTAATTGTTACTTACCAGTTATTAGTTTTGTAGTTGAAGTTTTTGGGAACTCAAGTGTCTTTTATGTGTAGATGCCTAGTACCTTGCATTCTAAAGAAAGCCTTACAGGAAGACATTTAGCACGGCTTGTCTTCTGGGAGCTCAGACTTTTCTTCCACTGTTTTTTGGTTTGAGCAGTACATACAGTGAGCTATGTGCTTTTGAAGCATGGGATTCCTCCATCACCTCTTGGAACATTGCTGATGAGTTATATAGGGTCATGATGGAATGAAATAGATTAATATTTCTCTAAGATTAGATGTAAATGAATCCAATTGTTGTGTTTTGTTTTGTTTTTCCTGAGGATCACTTGAAAACGGGAAAAGAATGTAGGTGGCCATGCAAATTTAAAGCAAGGATGTTTCGTGGTATTCCTCTGGGATCTTCTCTGGGTCTGCCTAAGCCTTCAGATGATGAACATCCCACTCCCTTCAAAACAGGCTACAAAATATGGAAAGAGCTTGTTGTCAGAAATCTGGAAGCAAACTTTTGTCTTCAAGAGGGGTGTTTGGAATTGGTGATCATTCATGCTGACTGCCAGTCTGAAGCCAGACTGTCTTCCTTGGATTTAAACATATTACAGGGAAGATAATCCTGGGTTCATAACCTGCTTATTGCATTTCTGACTGCAGTACAGAAAATATTTAACGGAACAGCAAAACATTTTTTAGCTTAATGTAGGTAGCTTTTCTCATTTTTTTAATCCATGATCATTACCTATTGTATTGCAAACTCTAGTTTCTATTTCACATTCTTATGTATTAAAAGTTTTCTTGTTCTGCTTTGAATGTCTTTTAAACAGAATTCTTAGCAAGTTTCACTTAGTTCAGAGCAAAATATAATGGACCTTTTATTCTTTATTGACCTTTGCTTTTATATAAACCCTGTAGCAAAAGCTAGCATAAATTGGCTCAAGAGACTTATACATCTAAGTCGCTTGGCTGGTCCTGCTGATTAGTGTCAGACATCAGGCTTGGAATTCTGATAATTTATCTGAACAAGAGCCATAAGGTTTATTTTTTAACCTGAGTGAAAAAATGTTATCTTTGACAACAAAGCAAACAAAATATTAAAGATTTTCCTAAACAAAAATAATTGAGGTGTGCCTTGATCTGTTTATGAAAATCAATTAATCTCCATTTTCTTGTGTTCCTAAGTATTTACAGTTGCTTTACAGTATTAGAAGTAGGATTGTTTTTATTGACTTGTCAAGGCAAAGAGCAGTTTTCTTATTATTTTTGTTTTCTTAAGACAACCCATGATGTGGAAAGGCTGTGATCAAAAGAGATTTCCATTCGGCACCAGACTAAAGTTTGGCTTGCCAAGTATCGAAGTTACTTTGTCTTGGAAAGCGGCGCAAGAAATGCTGCACATGTAAGGAATGGTGAGCTATGTCTGCTGTTCTTTACTTGGATACAAAAACTGCGTGAGGCAATGAATGTGTCCCAACCTGACCAGTCTGTGTGACATGAGTCAACGCTGCTCTGTTTGTTCAGCTAGCTGCTCTGTCGAGTGTGCAAATGAGGCACCACCTACACGGGACATGTGTGGCTCGCCATCTTTTATCCAGGAGGAAGAACCTTTAGAAAGGACACATGCAACTCAAAAACAGGAGCTCCTTGTTTCCATCCCTGTTGCCTGGAGGGGGTTTCTGCCTCCCCTGTCTACAGCGTGTTGTGTCAGTTTTATCTGTCTGTTGCATTATTCATAAGATGTGCATGCTCCTTCCTGTGGCTGATGCATTTAATCTTTTGTTGCAGAGGCAAGATACAGCCCTAAGGATATTAGCCACATGCTTTAAGGACTTCAGGCTTAGAAAAAGGATTTCTCTGATGATTCACATATATTTTGTTGGAAAAACACAACTCAAAATACAGATGTATAAGAGACATTCAGTGTATTGATTTGTACAAATTCTTAGGGAATTATTAAATTTCTTCCCCAGGCCCTCCATCACAGGAGGAAAGTGTTGTATAAGTGTTATCATGAGTAGACTCTAAACCCACTTTTTTCTAAGCACAAAACTACTTCATGAGCACTGCTTCTGAGATGGATCAAGAATTTATGAACATTTCAAATCTGTGTTTTTAAAATTATTGTTATGCAGAAATAGAATTATGAATGCATTGTTTGTAAAAATCAGAGCTCCTGTGTAAATCTGATGCCTAGTATAACCATCAAAACATTCTGGTGTAGAGCAAAGAAGGATTAGTAACACAATGCGGATTCATGACTGTGAACATCCATTGCATTTACAGCGTGTGACCTGCTGAAGGTATGGAATGTTTATGTGCTCCAGACTGGAGCACTTTTGTGGAATAATGTGAAGGATTATTATAAAGGCAGCATCCTCTCATATCTGTTCATAAAGAACTGGTGAATTTAATCCTTAATTCCATTGTGTTTGGTTTGTTGTGTTTTGGTGTTTTCGGTTTGTTTTTTGGTATTGGTTTTCTTTTTTTTTTTTTCCCCATCCACCAAGGCAGTTGTTTAAGGCTGTTCTGACTTTGACCAGATATTTTCAAAATCTCTTCCTTAGAGTCTTTCTCTGAGTCCTGTAGCTATTGTGATTTTTATATTGTGATATTTTTATTTTATATTGTGATATTTTTATCTATATGTCTTGGTCTCATCTGAGTATGAAACAGCACAATATTGTTAAATTAGAGCTATGCTGTCTTATCTGCAGTGGAACATCTTTCCAGAAAGAGAGGAGATGGCAGAAGAGGACATTTCTTTTCCTTCTGAAAACTCTGTGTACAAAACAGTTGTATGGTCAGTATTCTCCTCCAGAACAGTGAGCTCTAACATGAAGTTAGAGTTTCATGTTCAGGGTTTCAGCTTGGAGGATGAAAAACAGAGCCAAAAAATTTCACATAATTTAATATGTTGCTACGACTACTGGCACTTCATTTAAAGTCAGAGGAAGAGTGACTCATTTTAATAGATTTTGGTTCAAACCCATTGGTGTAGGAAAGTTATACATAGGTTTAAGTGTCCCTATTCTCTGAAATGAGATTTCTTTCTTTTTTGTTTTTCTCTTTTTTTTTTTTCTTTAGTGTTAGAAAACTTGCTCTCTGAAAGGATGTGCTTCTGCACAGTGATTCACCATCCCTGGGGATATTAAAAAGAGATGTAGATGTGGCATTTAGGGACATAGTTTAGTGGTGGACTTCACAGTTCTGGGTTAACAGTTGTACTCAATGACCTTGAAGGTCTCTTCCTACTTTAGTGATTCAGTGATTCCATGATACATTAGCATTACTAGAAAAATATATGTGGATATTTTGATTTGCCAGAGATGTGGTACTGGAAAATCATCTATATTTTCTACTGGTGGTGTTGAGCTGAGATCTCAAATGGTGATACTTACAGCAGAAGTAATATTTAGACTTGTATTTTATCTATTTATTTTGTAATATTTTTTGTTAAATACCACGTAAGAGTTGATGATCCTGAAAAGTAACTGATCCTGGAACATACTCTTAAGTTTAGGTATTTTAAAAAACAAAGATTCAGTAACAGGCTATAGCAACTGGTTAGGCAGACTAAAGCTTGGTTTTGCAGCTGGTTTGGCCAAAATTCAGGTTGAATGAGAGCAGTATTTCTGAATGAAACCAGAATTCTGCTTATGCATTAGTTACCCAACCTCTAATTTAACCCTTACAGAAGCCTGGAGGTTTGAAATGAAGTATGTTACCCAAAGGAAAACAGGTTATGGAGAGAAATGATGTGTAGTAGAGCACAACTGTGTTTGCTGGGGCTGGGCCAAGTAAAAAGTAGGTGCATGTCAGGACTGATGAAAGAATTCCATATTGTAAGAATATGGTATTTTAGGATGATAATGGAAAGATGAGAAAATAATGAAAAGAATGCAGTTGGACAGAGCATTGGGTTTTTTTTAATCAATTCTAAGTCTAAAGAAAAACAGAATTGCAGCAGGATTAAAATAACTTTTTATTTAAAGACATGCTTTCAAGTTAGTATAATTTAAACTTGAACTATTTTAAATTATATGGTGTAGTATTTATTTGCCTCTTACACGAAAATAGCATGGTAGTGGAGATGATGGGGATGGATGGGGGAAATCTGGGGACCATCTGAAAGCAAATGTTAATTTTTTTTGTAATTATGCGCTCTCTGTAATAATAAAAGACTTTAATATTCCTGTATGTAAAATGAAAGCAGCTGTCAGAAACAAATGTCTCTTTAAAAGAAGCCATGAGTAGTATTATTCAAAACATACTTTTCGTAGGAAAATTAGAAGAACTAGACCTGTGATTACAATAGAGGTGTTACCTTTGATTTGACATCTGCATTCAATTCTTTAACAATCCTGGGGGATTTTTTTCCTAGCAAATTACTTCTTTTTTAATATTTGTTCCTTAAATACAGGTAACAGCTAACATAAAGCAAAACAAAACAACAAAAATAACCAAAACCAAATAACAAATAATAAAAAAATAAAAGCAATTTTTATTTATTACTAAAAAGGCCACGTTTAATGCCAGTCATTCCAAATGGTTGCAACTAAACTTTAGCCTAAGTTCAGAATTAAAAGTTTCTACTGGTGTTTTTTGCTGAATAGGGAAGCATAGTTAACCATCCTAGGAAGAGCATGTTTTTCTGTGTAAATTACAATACTACGGAAAACAGCAAACCAGAAAATAAATCAATTTCTCTTAAATGTAGTTTTGAACATTTTCTTATTAGCTAAGACAGCCAGTGTACTCAATTCTGTCAAGTTTAATGCTTTCAGAATGTCAGTGCATGCAATTTTTTTCTTCTATTTTTGTATACTTTGAAGAGTTTGGTCTGTTCCTCTGTAAGGGCTTCTTACATTCACCCATTTGCTGCACTGTTTTTCTTACTATCAGGGGTGTCTCAGTGAATCCAATACCTAAATGCAACTTTCTGCTCATGATCACTTGGAAAAAAAGTTTTTCCAAATACAACCCATTTGTGTTCCTTCTCACTCTAAGTTTGAGGGTTTCAGAAGAAAATTGTATTGGTAATACAAGGACTCAGGGTTTTACTTTCCTTGCTGTATAAATCCACATATTTTTTCATTCTGTGAGGTAAGGCATCTCCAGCCTGTTGAAGGGATGCAGTGTCAATCCTTTTGAGCTCTGCACCTACGTTGCCATGTGGAGAGAAAGTGCTGTCAGTTTCAGAAGCTGTTGCTGGGAGCTCGGCACCAGGCACAGGTACTGCTCACTGCTGATGTGTGGCTGAAATATTGATCTCTTTTCACATACAATGATTTTGGCATTTCCAAGAACACAGCTACTGCTGGAGGAGAATGGCTAACACATCTTCCCTGTCAATAGATACGTCCAGTTACCTTCTTCAGGTAATTTGTCAAGTGATGCCACTGAAGTACAGTTTTCAGTTTTTCTCTGAGCTGCTTCTTTAATGCGCCAGAGAAACGAGGCAGATTGAGGCACTGTGGTGTTGTTGCTACAAGTTGTGAATTACCATGACAGCCTAATACAGTTCTGTCCAAAGTCTGCAGAAAGTGGTGTTTTAAAGGCCATTTCTTCAAAACTTGTTTCACTCCAAATATTAGAGGGGGCAGAGCTATGGGAAGAAAACAGTATCGGGAACATTTGTCCTTTATTTCATTAACAACCTTTTATGTAAAACAAAAAACAAGTCTGTAGGGGCTGCAATGCTGTTAGTATTATTTCTTAGACCCACTTGAATATCATAGTCCATGTTTCTTTAATAGAGAATTTCACCTCTCATTTTTAAATTAGTATGACTTCTATGATTTGGAAAACATCAGAAAAGTTTCCGTCATACACTTACATCTCGCATTCTGCTTTGAAATGTTCCTTTGGCAGGATTTTAAATACAACAGGAAATGGAGTTAGAAGGTACATTCCTGGATAACTCTATTACAGCTTGCAGGCTATTTCAGAAAGTTAACTGGGTCTGGGAAAAGGGATTTATAAAACTCCTGCAGCTTGCAGGCAGTTGCCAGTATGAACTGAAAAGTGAACAACTCAGTATTCTTGGGATATAGGAGTTGAAGTATGAGCTGGAATCTTGATAGTATACAAAATGTATATATGATGGTATATTTCATATAGATGTATATGTGATATCCTAACGTATATATGATAATGTACAAACATTGGTGTCTTTATTTTAAATGCTATCTGAGGTGGAGGTAAAAACATATATATGATCCTCTGTGTATACAGTAATTTTAAAATACATTGAAAACTTTTATTGAAACTGAAGTGCCACAGACTTCATGATATATTCATGATATATTCATGATAAATCATGATATATTAAGACATTTTCTTAAAAGAAACTATCAACCAGATTTTGAACCCATTTTGTGAAAAGAATGTGTGTTGTTTTTTCATACAGTGTTCATTTTTTTTGGTGATGCAAAGCTAATTAGATATGTTTGGTTTAGGTAGTTGACAAAAATGGTCTTCTTTCATGATGTAACTTTTTGTTTTAAGTAGAGATTCTGTCATTGTAAAAGCTTCAATAAGGTGTTTGCACACCGAATATTTACAGTTTTAGAATATTTTTATTTTTCCTAATTTTGCAGAGTCTTCTTTTCAAAGTATCAAACTGCTTTCTTCTAAGCATGTCTACCTATTACATTTTTTCACGTAAGCATGGAAGATTATAAGAATATTTTTACCTCCACATTATTCATAGTTGAGAAGACATGTCAACATGATACAAATATTTCATCATGTATGTAATGAAATCAATATGTAATAAAACCCCCTTCAACCCCTCTTCTATTTTTTATACGAACATTTCTTTCTGAATAGCTGTGGACGAAGAACCATAAATACCAAAAGCTTGCTTGTCTGAGTTGATTGCCATAGAGTTGATCATTCCTGCACCTAGTAAAAATCATACAAATTTTTGCCAGTTTGTTTGTGGTGTGTGGTTTGGGAGTATTGGCTTTTTAAAATTTTTCAGTTTTTTTCCCCCAACCCAGAAGACCAGCATAGTCTTAAAGTGCTAAGAGCTCCAGAGAATTGAAACCTACAGCATATACTTCTAACTCATTTTCTTTTCAGTTTGAGAGAAACCTTGAATTGCAGTTGTGAGAAGCTGAATGCGTTGGGTTTGATCAAGAATTAATGAATGGTACATGTCTGAAGGCAGAGAAAACATTTTCGGAGGTGGGTTGTGGGGCATGGTGACTTTCTGTTTTCTCAGTCTCATCACTTTATATTCCATTAATGTGGGTGCTTCTGTTGGATGATGGTCTCCTAGTGAAATTATAAACATTACTTTTGTCTGTAGGATTTGCAGGAGAAATAGAATATCCGTGTGGGTGAGCTAGAAGTTGTACAGCTCAACACATGCAGCTGGCACATATTGATAAGCTCACACAGATAGAAAATTACTGCCCGCAGCCTGTATCTCTTGGGTGTTTCTCCTTAGATAGTAACTTGAACTCCCTGTTTCGCATCTTTGCACAGCTTTTGTAAACGATGGGAAATTGACTGGGTTCATGGCAGTTTCACTGCCATGTAACCATGCGGGGTTGCAGGAAGCAGTTGTAAACTTTCTAAGACTCTAACTCATAACTGTGTTATCACAGCTGTGAATTTGGGGTGCAAGTACTGCATTGGTTTTTTGTAATAGTACCTTTGCAACCATAAGAGTGTGATTTTGCAAGCAGAAGATGGACAGAGAAGGAACAGGCAATATACTTTAAAATGAAAGCACAAAATTTTCAGGAAAAAGAAATACAATAGGACGCACTCCCCTCCTGCCCCAACAAAATACCCCAAACCCACAAAAGCTCCCAACCATATTTTCTGGGCTTAGATAGGATGTTGGTAAATGTTCTTCAATTTTTAATTGATGTATAGAATGTCTAAAAGAGAAGATAATGTGATTCCCTCTTTTAAGAAAGTGGGGCTTGTTTGGTTTTTTTTCCTTTGGTTCCTTTTTTTTTCAACAATACATTTATGTTTTCCATTATTGCACTAGAAGTAACTTTTTTGGCCCAGTCACAGATTTCTAAGTGCGCTCCTCACTGCCAAAAATCAAGGCTTCTTTCTTCTGACAAATGAATCATTAAGGCAGTAAAAAAATCCCAACCAATTTTTCTTTGCTTCTAATCCAACAATTTCTCAACAAATAAAGGTAATAACAGATTTAAATGTAATTGTAATTTCTTTCCCAGTTGACCAAAGATTTGAAAAGGCAGCAGACAGAAATTTATAAATAGAAATAGCAAAACATACTGTTAACAGTAGACAGTTCTTTTTTCAGAAACAGTTATGGTAATATATAAGAGGTAGGATAGGAGAATTAAAACCAATAGGGATGTTCAAGAACATTTCTGTCCTGATTCTTTTTGAGAGTGTCTTCAGCAACTTTTGGTTCAGACTTGCCAGTTTTAGCCATTGCTCCCTTCTGCTTTAAATCCAGCATTTCATCTGTCTATTGCAAACAGTATTTTTTATGCATCTGGTCTGGTGTGGTGATGTTTCAAGTACAAACACCCAATTGATGAATCTTGATATATCTGGTCAGGGTTAAGTCTCAGCCTTTAAGCAAAACTGAGAGGTAAAGTAAGGTGGTGAAATAGTGAAGATAATGGTCACTCTCACTTTGTAGCTCTCATAATTTCTGTAGTGTTTCTGCTAGTGTTTTCTAGAGCATTCCCATAAAAGATAAATTCATATCATATGTTTGGAATAGTTTCTACTCATGGGTGAGAGAGGGTGAAATCTGAGTTTTCCATATCTTTGATGTGCTAATCTACTAATGCTTCGTTAGCCTAGTGAATTATCAAAGATTCTTGTCTGGCATGTCCTCTTTTCTAACTTTACACTTCTGGACTGTGTAATATCACTGCTGTGCAAGTAGCCAACATACAAATCCTTCTTCTACTGACAGACTCTGAAATTAAAGGAGACTAAAGAGCAGGAGTTACAAGTTGGTGCTTTACGTTTTGGACCAAGCATATACCGAACACAGTATGTTCTACCACATGGTAAATGAAGAAAAAGACTCATGGAATTCTGCTCAGCAGCAAAACCTTCATTGGTGATCCTGTAATGCAAATTCACTGGACAGAGGTGGAAAAAACAGTTCTACTTCTCACTGCATTGTCTAGCCTTGCACCTCCCTCATCTTGAAAAATATCAATTGGTAAAGCATTGTCACTTTGAAAAAATGAACCAATATTTAAAGTGCCCACTTTTTCTTATTTTAGGCTTCTATAAATCACTGTGGCTGTAAATAAATGGGTAAAATACTTTGAGATGGATTGGTCTGAAAGGATTTTCATAAATTTAGTAGTGCTTACAAAGTTTTGTAAATTAGAACTGAAATTTGAAAGAAATATTCTTGCTTAGAATTTTGTACTCTCGTTATCCCTAATTTCTGGGATGAAAGATGTGTTTCAGTTAGCAGTGTAGATAGTAGAGTTAAAAAAGATTTTCATTCCTGACATTGCATGTTCTGGAAAATTATATTCATTCGGATGATCTCAGAATAGACCTGCTGGTGCACCAAGTTTCCTCACAGTAATTATGACTTCCATTTTTTGCATTTGTCCCCTGAAACTTTAGCATGTTTTTGGTGGGCTTTTGTGATGGTTTTCAGCAGAAATGTTATTGGCCCATCTTTTCATGTGTGCATTGCAATTTTCTTCTGCATCAGCTTGGGTTACCTATAGATGTAAAATAAATTGCATGTCAGAAAGTAGGAAAAGATGGCTTGTGTACTGCATTTGGCATAGTCCAGGCAATGTGGTCCTTGGGGAACAAGAAATAATCTCTTTAATGTAATTTTAAGTGGCATCTCTGGTCTTATTACTTTAGGAGACAAAATGAAAGTCAATTTGTCAGAGGTGATTTATAGTCTGAGCTCTTTCAGAAAGCAATTACTCCAAGGACCATGTGGCTAAAGAGCAGTGCAGTGCTGATGATGTGCTGAGGATGCTTTTTGACGTGGCTTGAGGCAGCTGTGCTCTAGTGCATAAATTGTGGTTCTGTCGGCAAATCCACTTTTGCTCTTGTTGAGAAGAAGTACTTTTATTTGATTAGGAAAAAAACCCTGTGCCTGTCAATGGAAACTTTGTAGATGCTTTTCAGAATGCAGAGAGAGTTTCTCCAAGAAACTGTTTACAGACTTAGTACCTTATTACCTTAGCAGATTTTAATTATCTCAGGATTAGGAAGGTAACTAAATGCATTTGTGCAACAGACACTTTCTTAAGTAGAGTTCTTTTACAAAGAGAGCTCTTTCAACATGCACGAGGAGGGACAACATAAATTGTAATTTAGCTCTGGATGTATTTGAAGTGGCTGTCATATTTTGTTTTACTCCAGGAAAGAAAAAATAGATGGTGAACTGTACTTTAAATGGTTCAGATTTGGTTGATATTAACTGAAACTTCCCCAGTGCCTCAAATAATGTAGCAGTTAGCGGCAGAAACACACTAATATGAACAGGGGGAGGTTGGAACTGCTTGGAAGCATAGGAATGTATGTTAGTTTATATATTAATCTTTCCGTATAAACAAAGAATGTTGGTATTTTAAAGTGTCTGCTTTCCTGATAAGGAAGCATGCTGATTCTGTTCTTGATTCTGTACAATATCACACACCGAAAAAGTCCAGCATTTGGATGTTGAGTTACTGCAAAGCTGGTATGCTTTATCACAAATATTTGTGCTGGGAAAAACCCCCCACTAGTATGCCTGAGTAAGTCTGCATAGGACTTTTAAAAATAGTAGATTTATACTAAGATATGAAAACCCTAAATACTTGTTCACATTTTTAAAGGTACTAAATACCTAATAGGGTAAAACTAATTACATGTGTGATGTTTGTAAACCTAAATTGTAATTGTAAAAGTCATATTGAAAATACATACTATGAGAGTGACAAATTATTTTTGTAAAAGTCATATTGAAAATACATACTATGAGTGTAGCAAATTTGATCCCATTTGATTGCAATATCCTAATTGCTAATTTGGTGTGATACTTCTTTTGCTAATTTTTGTTTGTATATTTCAAAGGTAAGAAACCTGCTTAAATGCAACAAGTGTCTGTTGGTGTGTTCAAAGATTCCATTTAAAATAATACAAGTGAGTCCTGAACAAGTTTGGTGGCCACAGATCTGGCTGTTGCTTGGATAAATATTTTTCCCCAGGTGCACCAAATATTATGCAGTCCAACACCAGCTTTCATTTAAACTCTACTCCGTAACTATAGCCAGAGGCAGTTCCATGCTGCCTGAAATAACTCACTCCAGACTGGTCAGGGAAAAAAGCCCCAAACCAACCAACCAACCAACCAACCAACCAACCAACCAACCAACCAACCAGAAAACCCCCAAAACCCAACTAGCCAACCAACCAACCAACCAACCAAAAAAACCCACCACCACACAAAAACCACCAAAAAAATAAAATCCACAAACAAACAAACACCCACCAAAAACCCACCCACGCTCAACCAAAGGGATTATCCAATCTGTAATTTGAATGTGGACTGTTTTATTCAGAAATGTTTTTAACTAAATAACTAAACCTATTTTTTATCGTGAGATTGAAGTCTCAGAAACTGTCTCCTTGCTTGTTAAGCAAAGAAGCTACTAACTACAAACCAGACATGACTTGAGAAACTCAAAATGGAGTCTCATAATGATGATTGTGGACTTTCATTGTTAGCAGCAGTTACTGCTACTTATAGGAGGAATTAAGCACTTGTGTGTTTTGCAGGGTTTGCCCAGTGTCCTTGGTGCATAAATCTATGCAATCCACTTACTCTGTCCACCAAGGCCTTTGTGTCTGATCCTCCCATTCCTCCATATTTAGGGAACTCCTTGTGCCCTTAGATTATCCTCAGTGGTGAGTTTTTGTCCCTGTTGTGTTTCTCTAGCATCCACCACCTTTGAACAGCAGCTTGGGCTACATTCTTGCCATAAACTACAGAGGATCTCTTTGAATCTTGGACACCAGTCTGCAGTTTACTGGGGAGCTTTCTGCCATGGTTCTGGCCTCTGTGTCTAACTGCGGTGCTGCAGTAGCATGATGGGAAGGAGGAACATGTGGCAAGGCTTGTTCCCAGGCTTAGCTTTGATGTGGCTAGCCTCTTTGGGGATGAGAAGAGAGGTTGCAGATACATGGAGATGACTGCTGTTTCATTTGTCCTCAGGGCCAACAAACTGTCTCTGGCCTTTTCTGCTCAGAAAGATCCAACGTCTATTCGGTTAGAATACATTGGGTACACCCTGATACCTTAAGTTTTGAGTTTTTCTGTTCTGCTTTGGTGTGCAGCTTTTACCTTTATATTAGGTGGTACTAGGATCTTCTCACAGGGTGGTGAAGACAAAACAGTCCTATTCTAGCTGGAGACTCAAGGACAGTCTCTTCAAACTTCAGGCCCGAAGCATAAACAACGTGAAGCGAGGAGGGTGGGCAAGCAAACAAGTGAGGAGGATGAAACCCCATAATTTGAAGCTATTAATTGGACAGTTAACTACTATATGCAAATGGACTAAAACTTAAAAAAATGTGAGATCTCGTGACCAAGCCCTCTTTTGCTTCCATCTTGGAGCCATCTGGGCAGAGCCACGACTGTGGCTCTGGTAGTGCCAGGGTGTGGCCTTTGAAAGCACTTCAGTAAATACCCACTTTATTCCTCTTAACTCTGTCTAGCCTCTGTTTCAGCTTCTCAAGGCATCAACCTTATTAGTGTTTTCGGTGACTTACAAATTTCAGCTCTCAGATTTCTTTCCCATGCTGTCTCCTCTTTGTGTGTAAACAACACCTTGTGCCTTCCTCCTGAAAATGTCCTGTCTCCCAGTTTGTCACGCTATGTCTTTCTTGTACCTCCTGTTCGCTTGTCCCTACTTCTAGGCTTCCTTGCACACCAAGTCTTTTGGTGTATCCTCTCACTTTGCTCTGCTGAAACAGTGTTATCCCTCTTCCATCATGTTCAGAACCCTAAGAGGTGAGTTATTTGGGTTATTGCAATATTCAATTCCTTGAGAACATGAGTGGAGGTGGACTCCTGCTTCAACCTGCTTCATTGTAGTGAGTTAAAATACAGGCAGCCTATTCACATCTTGAAAAGAAGCTGTGTCAGTAGAGAACAGTCCTGCTGCAGTTTAGCTGTGTTTTGCTTGCAACAAGTAAACCAAGTTAAGGCTGCAGTTTACTGTGCCAGTACTTGGACTTGGGAACGGGTGACAATACTGACTGTGCTCTGAGGATGCTGATCCTAGTCTTCACGTACATCTGTATTACATATGTCAGACAAGGAACGAAGGAAATATCTTTCCGTCCTGATATCAGTCCCAACATCTTAATTTGTAAGCAACTTATTTGGCATACTGAGGTGCTGGTCTCCAGAGTTTCTGAAATAGCATATTACAAAGGAAATGTTTTCCTCTCGGAGCAGCTGTGCATATGGTTATGCTGTTGGAGTAAAAGTCAAGATAATTTTAAAACTGAATAGCTATATTGTAGGCAATCTTGTTAAACAAAATAAACATGATTGTGGGTTTCTTTAATTAATTTCTCTAGTGATACTAGTGCAAATCTGAGGAAAAACAAATTTTCACTTGTAAGTGCTTTAGTGGTTTATTATCTACAGTTGTAATTGAGAAGTCACATGTCTAGCTTTTTGCCTTCAAAGTTAACCCTTTATTTTCATGTGTTTGCTTGAACAGGATTTATGCCTGATTAAGTTACTGTCTTTTATCATAATTAAAGAAAAATGTTGTGGAGGGAGAACTAAAACCTCTGTTCAATGGAAAACAGATTGTTGTGCCTGCAGTGAAACAAAAGGGACCCTGTCACACAAAGTGGCTTTTTTTTCCCCGTCAGAATAATCAGCAGTCAGAAAGATTTATCTGCTGTGAGAATGATTCAACTGTCCAGACTAAGGGTGTGCGGGGGGAGGAAACATGTTAGAGCTTTTCAGAAAGGAAGCAACATGCTTCAGAGTTTGCCTGAGATCACAAGAATGGCAGCTTTAGCAACAGTGCTTATAATCTGTATTTGTAAACTATATCGCCTGTTTGCAGTTCATGCCAAAAACGGATTAGTAGATTTTAACAATCTCTCTCTTCAGGACTGTAAGTGAATTACTGTATACAGTGTGCCCTTGATTTATAAAAGGTTTCTTCTTGTGGTGCCTTAGAGTCTCATTTTAAACAGTGTAGCATGCTTGAAGAATTTTTTACTTTTTAATGTATACTCCTGGCAGAGAAAACTCCACTGTTGCTGTCAGCTTTCACCTATTTGAAGTTACTTTCAGGCAGTAACACACCGGATAAAAATTTATAAGAGAACATTAAAAAGTGAAGAGAAAATGTAAGCCAATAACTGTTGGATTATTCCATCCTTCTAGCAAAATAGTGTATTCTGACAAACTATAATAGAACTTTTATAGTTGGTCACATTTTTTTTGGTAATTTAGAAAAATCTTGTAACCTGTGGATTTTAAAAGTTTGAAATAAGTTTCTAACTTATTTAAAGTTTGAAATAATTTCTATCAAAGAAATACCATTTCCAAGTATCAAATCAAGGAAGGGCTGAGTAAATTACAGATTCTAGAGTGTTTTTGTTATGCAGATTTGGCTCCGTTCTTCGTACTTACACTATCTGGAAATTTAAATAGAAATAAATACATCTTTTACACATTTTCTTCCTTTATATATATCAACAGTGTTTGATAGAGATGCATTCTGGCCCAGGCCATAGAGGATTGTTAGTTGATGCTGGTGAGGACAACTAGACAGTATTTCTCAACACAGTATGAGCTAATTTACCATTAGAAATTACAATTGAGTCCAAGAGCATATTGCAAACATTACCTTAAAATTCCTCTAAGAAATAATAATCTCTGCTTCTACTTATGAATGTGCAAATCTGGATTGTCATGTGGGCATTTTTGAAACTCTGAAGTATGAGTAACACAAGGCTAATTGTTAAGACCACTGTCGATACTTTTTTCTTGGTTATTCCCCTTTGTGCTCTGTCATAGGTGTTTGGTACACATCTGACAGCAGGATATTCCAGTTCATAATTTATTTACAGATCAGAAAGGTTTTTCCAAAAAAACATGTGTGAGACAGATTAGATATTGTTTTTTCAGTATTTTTGAAGCTATATCTTTGGCTTCAAAGGAAAGATTTTTCTACATTCAATTTTTTCTTCCTGTAGCAAGAGTAGCAAATTATTAGTAGTTCATATTCAATTTGTTCCTGAGAGTTTATATGGCTGAGTCTTTTTTGGATGAAAGATGGACTGATCTGGTTGAACACATAACGATTTAACTCATCTGCTCTCTTACCTCCTGGAAATTTAATGTCAGAGATGGTTCTTTTCTTCCTCAAGCAATAACACCCTACGCTTGTAATTCTGTCATCCACCTGAGCTGATTTTATCTTCCTTATGGTTCATCTTTCACCCGGCTTCCTGACAAGGCAACAATTGCAATATCTGCTGTGCTAATGGCAGTGATAGATTTTCTGTCACTATGGCAGCATTTTGCTCATCTTCATTCTTGATTTTTATACAGGGAGGAGGTACTTCAGTTTTATGACTGGGTTCCAATTCAAGTTTACAGAGCAGGAAAGTAAACGGAACAGATTGCTTTGGAAATCATTAAGGCAATAACCCTGGAATGAAGTGATGCCTCTTATGAAGTTGCCCAGAATGGAACCATAACTAGTATCAAAATGAGAAGATTTAAACAATCTCTTCTTAAGTTCCAACATTTTAAAATGTTGTTGCATTTATTTATTGTCTTTCTTGTTAACTTGCTCTTTAAGGATTTACAGATCTAAATTGTCATTATATTTTTGTAAGAGTTCTATCGTTAAAGAATATTTCTTTCCCCATCACATGCATAATCTTAATATCCATACTCAGCTTTCATTAATGGAGAGTGACAGGTGATAAGTCAACGTTAGTTCTCAATTTGACTGAAAGACTCCATGATATCGATAGCATTCAATGATACCAGTGACATTCTTTTAAAGCTCATCTGTCCTGCTTTTACCAGAGAGTGTATGTTCTATTTATGAGGTATTAAATTGGGAGTTGAAATGGAAGTTAGTGTGCTTCTCCTATGAATTAATTGAAAAGCAGATCTCCACTGACGTCAAAGGAACTCTTGAGCCGTAGAGGGCTACTCTGATCATACTGGGCTATAACTGGTAGTAATTGTTCAGCAATGAAAGATAATATCCTGCTGGTGATGTTTATCATGATGTGCTTGAATGAAGGGTTCAGGATTTCTTTTTAACTGTGTTTTCTCAGTCACTCTTATGATCCAATGAAATAAAGTAAGTCAGTTTTGGTAGAAACCTTTTCTGGCTTATCATTGTCTCAATGCGTAAACACAGAAATTGCCTAATAAAAAAAAACAAAAACAAAAAAACCCACCAAAAAACAAAGAGGGAGCCTGATTTTGTTCTGGGGTGGGTAGGGAGATAACTGTCCTCTTTCCCCTGCAGTTCAGGAGTATTTGACATAGAAATGAGGTAATTGGAATTTCATTTGGACTTGCCATAATAAGCATGAAAAAATTGCTGTCCTATTAAACCTTTTGTTTGGAGGTGAATGAGTTTCTGGAAGGAGGTGGATAGAAAATTAAGTCTTATTCCCTCTTTTCCTCCTCCTGTATCCCTTGTTAACTGGTTTCCAGTCCCAAGCAGATTGATTCCCTTGTGAGCAAAGGGAATAAGGTTGTTTTCACCAAGATGTCCTACTTGGGGGTATGTTTTGTCTCCCATGGGCTGTGGGATTCTACAGCTCACCATTAACCTAAGTTTCAGCTGCTCATCACCAGATGTGGAAAAACTGCACGATGGCTTACTCAGCTGCACGATGTCTTTGTTGGCTCTTTGCTGCAGAGAGGGGAATTGCTTCTGGTGAGACAAAATCGGCTTCAGCCTAGCTTTGAGGGGCTACAGAAGCCAAGACTAGACAAGCCTAAGCAGTAGAGGTGATGCACAACTTTAGCATTAGTGGCCATGCACAGCAGCATTGCTGCCTGACAGCTGCGGTAATGTGGTTGTATGCAGTTCTAGAATTGGACAGAATTTGGCTGAAGAGTATTGGGGTTTAATGTTGGATTTCTTGTGTGTGTTCTTACACTGGCATCATTCTTTAATGGCACAGCTTCTGTAATGGTAGTAGCTTAGTAACCTTTATCTTCACCACATTAGAAGATGAGACATCTCCATATGTATGGGCAGTAAATATAGAGACAGCTTAAAAAACCCCCGACTTTGCTTATTTTTGCAATGCGTAGCCAGTCCGCAGAGTTAATTTTTTGATTAAGAAGGGAATTGTGCTTTTAAAACTGTCTAGCACAGACTGTGGTTTGGAGATTTGTAGTTTGAACTACATGGTGCTATCAGATGTAAGCAGACAAAATGATAAGTAATGGATTCATCTTGGGGGAGGAAAGAGAGTATGTCATCATTTCAGGGTTACCCACTCTGCAGAAAGCAATTATTCTAATGTTTATTAAGTGCTCATGACAGTGAGATAATTAGCCACTTTGACAAATTAGACGGGTAGAAAATCTGGGCTAAAAGCCAGCAACTTGAAACAAAGCAAAGCGTAATGATTACTTCCATGTAACACCCACACGTTTATGGACACCCCTCCCTTCTGGGTGAATAGTAGAATTTTCCTAGTGAACAGTTTCTGAGTGATGAATTAGATCTGTACGGAAATTCTTCTCCTGGCAGTAATTTTAAAGTGGGTGAATGTGGGTAGCTCATCATATGAGAATAATAAGTTTTTTGAGGGGAGGGGAAAGGTTTCCTGTCCTCAGATTCGTGGAAGGTTTGTTTTTCAATCTGCATTTCTTAGAAATATATATGCTCCAGTGAGGTGTTTTCAGATTGAGATACATGTCCTTTTACAAAAATCTCACTGGTTTCCAAAGAAAACTCTTGGAAAACCTTATAAGAGATATGTCAGCAACTGAGAGAAATTAATTGTATAAAAAACAGTGAATGGTAGGTGTCAGGTCATGTGCTTCCTGTTCTGTCTGTCCACCAGACTGTTGTGGAATGTGCCATCATGTAGCTGGACCACCCATAGATCATTTAGACATGAAGAAAATGTGCTTGGTAGTACAAAAAGCATATGGGTTTCTTCATGTTTGGATCACTTAGAAGTTTCCTAAGATTAAGTAGCAGCATAGCAGAAACACCGATTTTTTTTTTTTTTTTTTGCAACTGCTGTTGTATTTTGTTGTTAGTGTGGAAAATATAGAAGTATTAACTAGATTGTGGAGGAATCTGATGTACAAAACAGGTAGTTAAAAGAGGGCAGGTAGTCTTGTTGAAAGAGAACTTCTGTTAACAGGAAGATAGGACAGAACTTAAACAGACTCAGGTTTAACTTATTTTCTTTGGGGATAATGCCTCTGTAATAATCATAGAATCTTTGCTATGGTAGTGAAAGTTAATTTTTTAAGGATTTTCAAGATTTTTGGGGAGGCAGCCAAAACACCAGAATGATGCTTATTGATATAAGTGCAGGTTAACTTTTAGATATTATTATTTTCCTATTTAATTATATAACTCAATGTTGCAAATTTATAACCACTTATATATAAGACAATCACAGTTATTTAATTTCTGTTGTACTACTGTTGGTTGTATTATCTTGGTGTACATTTTACTTGTCAATGGAGAAATTCTGCATTAAAGACACTAATAGTCCACCTTTGTATTTTCAGATGAGAAGAGACGTAGTGTGTTTTCACTTCGCTCTAGTCTGTGCAAGCCTGCAGTTTAAGACTGAATGCTTTTTCTGAAAATTGATTCATGTGCTTAAACATTTTTTACAGTATATTCACCCATCTTCTTCCAGCTTCACCTCTTTTCTGCTGCAAAGATGAACAGAGGAAGTTCTGGAATTAACATGCTCATTTAGCTTTGCTCTCTTCTACCAGGTTAAATCAGCCTCTGAACTGTGACCAGAATTTACTTTCATCTCCCGCCAGTAAGACTTCAGGCCTAGTCTGGGCTCAGTGGGTGTCTACAGGTGACAAATGCATATTAGTTTTGCTCTTTTAGGTAGGGAGAGGAAGAGACAACAGATTATTGTTTATTTGAAAAGACACCTCTTGACAGCATCTCTTTTACAGCTATTAAAGCTGAATTCAAGCATGGTAAATCAAGAAAGTCTATACAAGAAAGTCACTGTCTTCAAACATAAGGAGACATTCCAGGTTGTTCTTATTGTTTTAAAGTGCTTCATGTCTCTTCAGGCAGCACAAAGACCCCTTTTTTTGTTTGCTTTGCTTATGTCCTTTGAATTAAAGTGCTATATCGGAGTGCTTTTCTCCAGGACATGGGAAATGGTATCTCAGACCTGTCAGTTCCACAGGTCCCTCAAATTATCCATAGTTCAGCCCTACTCTTTCTGTTACCTTCCTTTTCCTGCCTTTTCCTTTGCCCATGAGATAGCTACTTTGTGTCCAGCAATGTTTGCCTATATCTGTTCTCTGTCTTCCTTCAATTTCGGGAAAAAAACATAAGTAGCTGTTTCACTTCTTTCAAGCTTGTACCTGGAAAGAGAAGGCTGAATAAGTGAATAATAATTAGCTAGAATTTTTCTAGGAAGGAACTTTTAAAATACTAGGAAATTAAATACTATATATTAAAATAAAATTTAAACAGTATTGTCAGTTCTTCACAGGAATTTCAGTTGTAGGATAAAAAGTACAAAGAAGTAATTAAAGGTTTAGGAAAAATGAAAGTTTAAAACAGACAAGAAGAGATGCTGTTCAGGGTCATGTTCTATTCAGTCTTTGTGTACTTCAAAGCAAGCCCTGACAATCTCCAGTGAAGAAACTGTGTTCCTTTGTTCACCTGTCCTCAGAATAGCATATCCTCTCCCGTTTTCTAACCCAAATCCTCTGGACTGCAAATTGCCTTTATTTCATCTTCTTGTTCATATAGCAGAAATTAAAATAGATGCTATCTTGTCTTCTTTATAGCAACCTTTTGTACATTGGACAAATATGTACCTATGTCTTTTTTATACTTAAACCTGGTCATGCTTTTTTTTTAAGACTCATGTTTCCTGTTTGCTTTTGGAGCTGTCAGGTGATCATAGCTTTTTCAGTGGTGGCCAGAGTTGGACAAGGAGCTTGGCACTTAATCGGGGGAGCAGTTATTTCCAGTTTTCATAAGCATCTAATAGAACAGAGTAATCCACCCAGATACCCCAGTATGATAACTTAGTAAAATTTATTGCATTTTTAAGTCTTAAGCATTTACAGCCTACCTTTTTAGTTTCTGCAGCAGCTAGAATTACTCTTTGGGCAGACAGTATTTCAGTTTGCTCTGAGTCCACCTAACTTACCTTCTTGCTTATGTTCCCATTGCCTGTTTTGAAGAGAATGTCAGAAGCTGTGCTACTAAAGATATATTGCATGACTGCCATTCATACTTGCCTGCTGTATTCTGGCAGCCCCATAATCCTGTAAAGAGGCAGCTGCTGCTCTTCTTAGCTTGTATGCAAACACATGGCCTTGTGAGGTCATACCCATTGTATGAGGTGGGAGCCTGGGGACACTGCCCTCATCTGATGTGCCCTTAAGAAAGAATTTGGTGGGATAGGGCATGACAGATCAGATATAGATAATGACCTGAAAATAACTTCAATTTGTATAGCATTTGCTTATTCAAGCTTTTGATCATATTCCTTAGTTCAAAACACAGGTCACAATTAGTTTTTAAAAACTGATTAAGAAATCTACTGTCTGAGAAAGCCTCTTTATTCTTATGTTTGTTTTCTTTCCCACTTAACTAAGGACCTTAATTTTTCTATTTCCTTTAAACATACCGTTTATAGAGAACGTGTTTTTACTGCCTTTTTGTATCCATGTTGACTCTAACTCATTGTATGCTTTGGCCTTTCTGATTTTACCCATATGTGTTTATGTAATTCCTCTATACTATGACTAATCATTCATCACAGGCCCTTATTTATGAACTTTAAAAAGAATATTCCTTTTATATTTCCTGATTATAAAGAGGCCCTTAAATAGCTGCATTGGTCCCATACTGTGCTTCTTGTTTCTTCCATTTTGGGACAGATTCTGTCTTCTTTTTGTTCAAGGTTTTCACCACCCAGCACTTACCAGTATCCTTAGAATGTTGTTGTATGTGTTTCTGAATACAGCATTCCTTATTGTATCAGTTTTGGAGGTCGGTTTGGGGTTTGGGTTATTTAATTTTTTTTTTAATTTTTAAGAAAACTTTATCTGTCAATCTTGTTTTTTTGCCTCCACAGAATAAAGAATTTGTTACTTTATAACCACTAGTTTGACTTCTGTGTCTTGACTCATCTCTCTTTTACTCAGATTTAAGTCAACTTCAACTAAAAAGTCTCCTCAAAAATTAGATTGGATTATCTGTATATTCTTTTTTGTCTGTTTTCCTCCTCACCCATGGATTTCTCAGGGAAGACCCCACACTATCACATCTTTTATTCTGGATGCTACTTCTAGTTACTTAAGGCATAAGCATAATGCATTCCCATCTCGGATAAGTGATCTAGAGCAGATTTTCAAGAACATGTGATTGACCTCCCTCTTTCACACTTTATATTTGCCCAGAGATACTCAGTAATCTGCTTCTCAACTCTTCCTGAACTTCAGAGCAAGTGTGTGTGTTCTTGATTAACAGTATAAGACCTTCTCTGTTTTTCTTTAACCCTTTACCATTTCAGCAGCAAGTTCATTTCACCCTTCCACACCAATTCCAGCTTTGTGATTTATCCTCAGTCTTTGTGAGGTGGATTAAGTGGCAATTTCTGTTGATTCTAAAGAGTTTAATGTTCTTCCTGTTAATTCTCCTTATTTCTGATGTTTCTATATGAACATCTCAAGTGTTTAGCCTGTTGCCCTGTTACTCTCTCAGTTGTCCCTCCTATGATTCTCAGACAATATTTTGTCTGAAGAATCTAGTTATTTTTGATACTTGGTGGGGATACTTTACTGGAGCCCATTTTCATGAAGTAGCTTTGCCAAAACTAAGGTCGCCTTAGAAATGTCTGACTGATTATTCAAAAGGTCTGCAGCATCATTAGTTTTAAAATTAACATCTACAAATCTGGAGTGAACTCTAGGTAATTTTTTTAACGTTAACTTTGTTTCCTGCAAAACAGTTATAGTTCAGGAATCCAATGGCTTTATTTAGCACAAGTCAGCACAGAGGCAGAAGCTGGAGCGTTGATAGTGATTTGTTTTGATGATTATTGGCTCTTGAATGTCTGCTGTGGTTCAGATTCTATGATTTGTATTCCAAGATGAGTTTTCAGTTACCATATTATGATTAACAGTTTTCTGGGGTATGATTTTAAATGTTCCCATGAAATGCTTATGGTGACTTGCCAGCCAAAGAGAATCAGCTAAGCCAGAGCAGCATAGGTGGAGCTGCAGTGGGTGTAGCTTCCCTTCTGGGTAGGATAGAACACTTCTAGGGGATAAACAGTAATATGCCTACTGTTTTCTGCTGACTCAACGTTCTTTTGTGGCTTGTTAGTTACAGAATATCGGAAAGCAAAGTTGATTGGTTTTTTTTACCACTTTTTTCTCTCCCGTGATGTAGTCTTTGGAGGGAGGTTGCTTGGCAGTGCAATTTAAAGGTCCAGTATGCAAGCAGGGATGGGTGGAAGAATGGAAGCCAATAAGGGAAGTGGTAGAAATCCAAAAGACTTAACTACATGAAAATAATACTTCTGCCAAAGGGCAGTTTTATCCTTTCTGTTCATAATAGCAGACTTTAAGTCTTACTCATGTGGATGGATCTGTATGGAACCTGGAAGTGATTACTTAAATGGGAACATAAAAGGACCATATTTGTGCTTTTTTTTAAAGAGAAAGAAATGGAAACTTTGCAATATTTATAGTAGCTCCTGCCAAGTGGGCTTGTCATCAGCCTAAGCCTCTTAGCTTTCTTCTTTCCTTTATTTTTTTTTTTTTAAACTCAAGAAGATTTATGAAAATAGGCACTTAAGGATAAATATCTATATGGAATAGCTCTATGAACACAGTTGTCTCTCTGGCCTGTGTATTTTAAGTTCAAAGTTTTTTCCCTTTTTTTTTTTTTTTTAATTTTTTTATTGTGGCAGTTATTTTTCAAAATGTTATTTACTAATGCCTTACCTCATTTTCCATGGGAGTGATTCTGTGTTAGTGTCAGGGTGCATAGGGATATACCTTTGTGGCTGTCAAGACAACTCAGGATGTCTGACTTGATTTTCAAATGTGTGATACTTACCAAAATTTAGGTGTATATGGATTTCCTGTTCCTGCTATACTTTTCATGAGTATCATGCATACCTGTATTTCTATGCTCAGAAATGCATTCTGAAATATGATAGCCTTCTCTTAAACACTATCATGTACTACTTTGGGACAAATTCTGGGATGAAAGAGTCCAAAGTTTTATCTGCTGACAGGACTTGTACAGGAGTCAGTGATGCATTATTTTTCTTTTCTGTTCTTTACGTCTCCAGTGAAAAATATTGCCACTTCTCTTCCTTGATCTCCGAACTGTATTATTTTACTTCTTTTTATGGCAGTTTTATGAGCAGTTTAGGGGATTTTACAAAGAGGAAATTAATGCAGACTAATATAAACAATGTAACGAGAAAAATAAAAATGTGAATGTGAAGCTTTATTAAAGGCATATAGCTGCAGTATGTAGTGTGTGGAGTAGATTGAAGCCTCAGTTTACAGAAAAGGTTCTTGGCTCTTGCAATGCAATTGGGAAAGCTTGCTGTAAATATGCTATGCTTGTGGTTCCTTGTTCAACCAGTGGCGCCAGGAATCAGACCAAAGGCGGGGGGAGATGTTTTTTTGCTTTGTTTTGTTTTGTTTTGTTTAACTAAAAACTGCTTGATATTTTATTACATTCAAGTTTTCAGTGTTACTGTTCCATATTTGAATCATTATGGGCTTTGAGATATGCCTTGCTTTGAGAGGAGTATGGATGTCACCAGGATCCTGCACAGTGTGTTTCCTGTATCTGTATTTTAATGTATTTTTTGACTCTTTGCCCAGGATTTAGTTATAAGGTTTTCCTCTCATACTGAAACAGAAGTTAATCTAGTTTTCACTTCAGATCACACAAAGATATCTCACCTCCTCTAGTTTTAGTGAAGTGCTGTAAAGCATGTAGCAGTAGTTGTGCATTTTCTTTTATACACACTTCTTTTGTTTGAGAACTTGATATCTGTGAATATTTCACTTGCAAAAGCAACTAATAGGTATGATTTCTGTAATTATGCTATCAAAATTGCTTTAACCATATATCCACTTCTTGAATTTTGTGGTGTTTTTCTGTCTGAAAGACAGAATTTCCATTCTACATTTCACTCTTTAAAGAAATGAAGTTGTATTGTTCATTCTGGGCTCGGAATATCTGAGAAGCATCAAATAATGCTGTTAGAAGCCATCTCCTTCCAAGCAGGAGATGTCACACATCTGGCAGCAGAGGTTGGAATCTCTGTTGAAAACCGTCGCCAAGGGATGCTGGGAATGTTGTTTGCCAAAATGTAGTTTCAAGTGAAACTTGGTCAAGGTTATGGATGAGAAATCCCATGGGGGCTACTGAGAATGAATCCATCTCAAGCAGCTTCTGAGAGTGGGCAGAGTTTGAAGGTGGAAGACATAAGGAGAAGTGTCGTATTGAACCTGATTTTGACAATTTTTAGACACAGGGCTAAATATTCATTGGATCTGATGTAATGTGGCCAGTTGTATGCTTTCATTCTTGTTAGCAATTTTGTTTCATAGATATAAACTGGAATAAGTGTTACCTTTTGATCCAGGTCTGCACACTAAGGGATCTCCAGAATTTCCAGAAGCTATTAAACAAGAAACCATATTTAGCTCAGAAGCTTTTCAGCTGCAGGCAGCTAATAGATGTGAGAATGTACTGGAGCTGTCATTATAAACTGTCTTTTATTTTTGAATATTCCTTTCAAAATAACTGCTGTAGACCACTGAGGGAGAGCGGGTATTCTAGGACATGGATCCTTTGTTTGATGTGGCCTGGCCTTTTGTGTACCAGTGTACCTAGGCAGTGCCTCAGTACTGGTAATTGCATGGGTTTCAAGTGGATTCAGCAATGCATCTTCTTTGTAGTCCATAGTACAAAAATCTGATTTTCTTTGATGACCGAAGAGCATCTTCAGAGAAGTTTTAGGTTCTTCTGCAAAAAAGATGAGTGTGTCAGAAACTGCATGTTGTGTACCAGAGTGAGGAGGTGCAAAATTTGATGGAGTAAGTGCTTTCAGAAAGAGAGTGGTTTATGTTGCAGTGTAAAAATTAATGTCGTACACTGGATTAATTTCACTTTCTGAAAAAATTTCTGGGCGTGTGCAGTTACCACCTGCCTTCCATGTGAAAGAAGCTGTGCTATTATCTAGTGATAAGCTTTTTTAGTGCTAAAACTGTTACTCTTCACTGTAAATAATTCATCTGTTAACACTGATCACGAATGCTTATACATGGGCTGGAGGAGAAGAGCATTCTAGCAAGAAGAAAAAGCATTTATTTATATTCCTGGTGAAAGTACTACTTCTTTCCCCTAAACATGGGGACCCACCTCACAAACAACCTCAAAGACGGTTGTCTAGGGAAACGACATTTGCAAAAGAGAGAAGTGATATTTCTCTGCCCTTTTCATCTTTATTATTGAGTAATAGGGTCTGGAATGTTACTAACTTCTTATCTCTCTCTCTCTTTTTTTTCTTTTTTTTCACCCCACCAAAATTGCTTATGGCTGTTTCATTGCTTCATTCCTTGTTCACCATCAAAAAACCCCTTCTGAATGTTCTGAATATTAAGTCTTTGCTCAAAGTCAGGATATAAGAGCCATGACCCTCAATATAAGGCAAAATATAGTAAGAGAGCAGTATTTATTTTGCAATACTCGCCACAGCTCAGTAGTGAGAAAATCAGCAACACAGGAAGAGAAGAATGGCTCCTGAGAATCTCTTATTTCTAAGATGTCTAAAACCGTGTCCCATTCCCCTGTCTCTTTGTTAGAGAGCTGTTGGAGTTGGTATAGTGTGGAGGTTTCACAGCACTGCACTTCTGGCAGAGGAGTTCTGTTTGTACCTAGAGTTCCTGAAGGTAATATTGCCAAGTAACCCTAGTTGAAACGGCGACATGTGTTCTGTGGCAAACATCCTGTCCTTGTCTTTAGTACTTAACAGGAACTGTCTGACACCTACTTTCGTAGGACAGAGTGAATTTTTTGCTTTGTCACTCAGGTCAATAATTCCTTGCACATTTTGGTTCAGATGTGTATGTTTTCATAGTCACCAAAGCAATGCAAGTAGAATTAGCTGCTGTATAGTGCAGTTCCTGTGCTCACCTCGTATACCATGCTGAGGGATTTACATCTGTATTTTCAGAAATGGATCTCCAGTTTCAGATGCTATGATTTTTTTCTCCTTTAAAAATACTGGCCTTGGGAGCAGTGCCTTCAACATTGTCTTCATTGTCTTTGCTTTTTTTTTTTTTTTTTTGAGTATACAGGTAAGTTCTTTTATTTAAAATCCTGCTTTCATACAGTTATTTCCCTTCTGTGCTGAAACACTTGTAGTTTTTTTCTGAACAGGGAGGGCTTTGAATGGGTGATTTTGGTGTTTTTAAATATGGTATGTTTAAAGCCTAGAAACTAAGTTGTAGCATCAAGTGAATTCAAAACCAGATACTGTTTTTTAGATAATCAGGTTTGGGTTTGGAGGGACCTTAAAGATCATCTAATTCCAACTGCCCTGCTGTTGACAGGGACCCATTGTGTTAAAGCAAGTGACTTCAAGCCCCATCCAACCTGACCTTGAACACTTTCAGGGAGGAGGCATCCACAAGTGGGCAACCTGTTCCAGTATCTCATCACCCCTGTAGTAAAGAATTTATTCCTAATAAATGGTCTAAACCTACTCTCTTTCAGTGTAGTGCATAATAGAGAGAATAAAATCTTCAGCTTATTTATGATAAGTTCTCAGTTACATGATAGATGGCAGTATGATAAATCAAACTAGAAGGCACAAACTTACAGCTTCTCAGAAGACAGTCCTCACTTGAACATGGTGGTATATTATAAAATACTGAGTTACAAAATCGGTGCTGAAAAATACAGAGACTCTCCTTTCTGAATAAATCCAAGGCTAATGCAAGACAGTAAACTAGGCACATGAGGGCTATAAAGACTCTCAAAGAAATTGACTGCTCACAGTTTCCTCGTGAAATCATATAAATCAGTGTCATGGGATAATCTCTGAATACCCAACTGTGTGTACTCATTGTTTCTCCAAATGCATACTTAATTCTTTAATTGTGATAGAAGTCACAGAAATTACAGTAAACTAAATTAGCCTTAAGTATAAGTCAGTACAAGATAGTATTAGGTTCTGTCAAAAATGTTTATTTAAAAATGGGCTTCTGTATTGAAAATCTGTGTTCTGTAAAACGCTGTTACATATGCTTGTCTTATGTTGTGTGTGCACTTGCACACACACCTCCACACCTCTGCCATCTCCTTACCTGCAGACACAACAGCACAGACCCCCCAGTGCTTTCCCATCTGCACACACACATTTGCACCTTCCTGTGATACCCACACCTAATTCCTAGGTGCTGCACCACACACCCCTACCTGGACACAGGCCTCTGCACATCTCCCCCACACTCACTCCACATACATCTGTACACACCAACCCCCTCCTGCACTCACACAAATAATTTCAGTCTCACCTAAGCTCTGCATCCCTCCACTGACACGAGCCTCCACATAGTGTTACAGACATGTACACTCCTATACCCATGCACAGTTGCATACACACATCTACAAATACCCACCCATCCATACTCCCTCCTACACATAAACACACTTTATGTGCCCAGCTATGTAAATTCAAAAAAACACCAACCAAAACGTGTGAGCATCCCACAACACACATATGTGTATGTGCACATGCAAAGACACACAAATATCTAAGAGTTGGGCTTGGATTTAGACTGAAGCACATAGCTTTACATTTCATATGCTGTTGAGAACAGAATGTCATGCTACAGCTGTGTCTGTATAACCCCACTGCCTTTAATGTTTGATGCAGCTTTTACTTATAACCAGGTACTCAATAAATATTTGGTGGGCATTGAGGGAAAAAAATCCATCTTCTCTCTGGGTTTCGGGGGACAGCTTGAGCTCAAAACAAGGGCTTTTGTGTTTTTCACCAGTGTGAGGGGACAAGTCTGTGATTACATGCCTACAAAACACAGCCTTAGGTGATGCCATACAGAAACACCTCAGGCAGCCCTGATGGCCGTGGGTGGCAGAAGCCTTTCAGCTACTTTCCCTGCCCTCTACCAAAGTGAGCGGTGCAGTGCTGGGCTGTGTGATTGTTATGCTGGCCACTGTGTTGTGTTATCTCATAGGCACGCCTTTGATCACCCAATCAACCAAACCACTGAATTGAAATGTCCTCTGTGCTGTGAGGGAAATCTCAAACACTTTTCTGTTAAGGTTAGAGCAGAGCCATGCTTAAATCCTTTCTGATAAGAGACTGTAGTCAAGAGTGTTCATCATCATACATAAAGAGCCAGACAAAAGTTTTACAGTCAACACTGGAAAAAAGAGAACAGGATACAGTGAAATTGCCTAGCTGAGGGATTTCAGTAAAATTTTAATGGTTATCTTTGAATAGTTTATTTTTTCTTACATTACAGAAGAATATAGGTCAGCTTCCAGAGGACTATGCAATTTAAAAGGTAAGTATTTATACCTTGAACACAAGTCCAAAAATTTTCCCAGCTCCTTCACAGGTGCAAATGAAGACTGGAAAGCAGCAATCCTTACCTTTTCTTCCCTTCTTTGCAAGTTAAGCAGAATAATAAGTCTGTGTATTCTGAAGATCCTGAATGCACTGGCTTCCTCCCCCCAGTACTCTGTAGTGCAGCCACCTATTTTAGGGGACAAAGAGGAATTAAAATGTTTCTTCAGTTCTTAGTGGTGTTTTACAGATGGTGGTTGCCTTTCAGAGGACAGAAGCCCATAACTCACTGTAGGCTTTTCATTAAGAAAATTAAAGGAACATGGAAAACTCAAGATACATCCACAGTGTGTTCACATAAGGAGTTCACATAAGTAATGTGAGGAGGATGAAGGGAATTTTCAATTAAGAAATCAACATTTTTCTTCAAAGAACTGTTTTTTATAAAAACAGATATAACTCAAAAGGCAACCCTTCTTCAGTATTTTCTGCTCAGTTATGCATGACTTTTGCCAGTGACACAATTGCTTTCTTCAGGATTGCTTATGATTTTAATTTTTTCTAGGATAGTTGGAAGTTATCAATACACAGTTAAATTTAGCGTATATGCAAAAATGGCCATTTTGTGTGCGTTTGTTCTCTTTTTCTGCTGTTTTTTTCTTGCTGCTAGATTCTGAACATATTCATGATATAAAGATATAAACATGAATGCAATTAAAATACAAAAATTTATTGGAAGATTTTAGGTCCCAATTCTTCAAACAATTGCTTTTGTTAGCTTTGCATTGTGAACAGATATTGAAGGAGAAAGGCCTTATTATGGAGTGTACACTGGAAATTAAAATAAGCAACTTGTAGTTCAAAAGAAGTTACTTAAATCCAGTTCTAAAAATTATTCTTCCTTTCAGTTACTCACCTGTTCTGTCACCAAAATAAGAAGAAAGTTGCTTCTAAATATGAGCTTTATTTCCAAAGTCAAAGTATGACTGGAATTTTTATTGAAGTCTTTTGCTTTTCTTTCAAAAAATAATTTTCTTGGTCCCAAGAATCATTGGGACAAATGATTTCGAAGAAAGAAAAAAGAAGTGAGATTAGGAAAGAGTGCTTGTATTTTTTTCCACTCTAATTTGCTCGAAGCTATATATATTTATTTAGAGGGACTTCTTTCTAAATTTTTGTCTTTGGTTTTTGGACACCTGAATATCTAACTCAGGGACCAGGAAACACTGTAGAACCAATATTGGGAGAAGACTCAATAATTCAAATGGGAAAAAAAATCATATTTCTGTGTTAAATATTCCCTTTAAGTTTGTGTATTGTGAAATAGTTGAAGTGCTCTTTATAGACATACAAATTGAAACTATTTACATGGTTTGAATGTTCAAGTGATTGTTATGAACTAATCTTGAACTGCTTCTCATTTTAAATTTGTGAAATGATAACCCTTACAAGCATCAGTCCCAAGGAGAGTTTTACGTTTCTTTTTCTAGACATCAGCACTTCAGAACTCTGCAGAAAGAATTCAGCTGCTGTAGTACAAATAATAGTCTTGTGTAGGAAGATCTCTTTTCCATGAAGTTCCTTATCTGATACGTCACCTGGGATTACAGAAATCTGGTCCTGTAAGGAAAGCAAAAACCATCTTTGCTTTCAGTGCTCCCTTATAGTGTGTTCAGTGGATTCATTGGTGATTCCATCTGCTGTGAAACTGTCTTTGACATCTCCCAGTGTCACAGTTTAACAGTGAGACTCTTTGATTGGAGAGATTACTGAGGAGGGTCAGGGTATTATGAATTCGGCATAAGCCTTGCTGAAGTCAGTAGTCAAGTGTCAATACACACTATCCAAAATGTGGAATGCATCTCTGTATCTTATGCTTCCACCTAAGTTCACTGATACAAATGCACTTCACCATACAAAAGGGCCAGCTGGCATTGACAATGTATTAGATGCCCAAAAGGCGCATTGCATTTTTTATCTTATCATAGTCCTACAGGTAAAATGAATATGAATTGTGTCAAATGGTGTGTATGGTCCTTCCTTCATATTTCTTTGCTGTCTCCACCTCTTTCTTACCAGATTTGGAAAACACTCTAGAAATACATGGTTAATGTATTAATTCCTTTGACAGTTGAGCCTTCTTTTGGTCTCTACATCTTCCTTTTTCAGAAGGTACTTGTGTAGTCTGTCTGTTGTCTGCTATTAAATCCTAAATTCCTTAGGTTAAGACTGTAATATGTCTTTCTCCTACAAATAGTCTTTTTACTCAAGGTTAATTTTTCCCTGTTCTTCATTTGCAATAAAAAGATTTATGTTGCAGACAATTAAAAAATTCTAGTGACAGCTGAGGCAAGATACTGTCAGGTGTGTGTCCAAGGAGGGCTTGATTTAAAGTAAGTCCTTCTTATATATGAGAGTGGCTTCCCAGGGGTAGTCTGCATTACCAAGTTGAGTAATGCAGAAGAGCTTGGAAGTAAACTATTTAAGCTAAATAAAGGTCTGCAAGTATCAGTTCAAGAAGGCTGGTGTTTGCTTTAATTGTGTGTTAGACACTCATCTCTCAAATGTCTGTTATGTCTTCTTGTTACTTCAAGAGTCGGTTGTTTTTTTGTTTTTTTTTTTTTTACTGGTGCTATGTCTTTGTAAACACAGTTGTTATAAATCAGGTCAATTCTGTCATTTGACACAGATTTGGCATAAAGATATTCTGATCCTTTTTGATTTAATACTTGTCTGGACTACTTCTAATAGTGTTCTCAGTTCTCAATAAATTGTTAATGAGGCGTACTTTCACATGTCTTTCTGCAGCTGTATTAAATTGTGGGAAGTATTTCTTTCCAGGGATGAATTTGCACATCTGCTTCATCTGTGAGTAGTCAAAAGTAGAGATCTGAAGAGCTGTGAGGATGGAAAGCTCACTCTCCTGCTTTCCCTGTTGAAGCTACTGAAATTACTGAAAGGTCTCTAATTATGCTTGTTTGCTTGGGTTTTCTTGGTCAGACTATGAAGGTAAGCCTTGCTACCCTGGAATTATTCTAGAAGTTGATTCTGATATATAAAAGGCTCAGTGATAAATTGTTTTTCTGATAGATAGTTATTGACATGTTTAGATTTATATGTTCAAATCTTGTTTTTCTTTGTAGAAGTTTGTTTGAGATGTTTCCTCCTCCTCTGCTGTTCTTGCTTTGACATATCTATGCATATTTTCCAAGCTGTATTGTTGATGATTATTTTAGTTATCCATCACTCTTCTTGCAATTGTTCCGGCAGTTCTGCCCAAAAAAATTCTGCTCCAAAAGGTCTCTAATAAAAACATGTCCAGACTCTTGGGATGTTGACTCCTGTTAGCTAGGGTTAAAGATGTTCTTGGCAGTGGTGGGGGTGGTAGGCTGACAAATATGTCAGCTGTAAATAGCTGTAAATAGGCTGTAAATAGGAAGGGGCAGTAGTGGTGCAAGATCACTCCTGGGGGGCCCATGGGTGGGTCACATGGAGTGGGACACCCCCAAAAGACTGCAGCCCACAACCAGACCAGAACAACCCATGATGAGGCAGGGACACTGAGGAACAGAAGGGGAGAAACAATAATGGGAGGTTGAAACAAACTATTCAGTGTCTGGCAGCAGAAATCCTAAGAACAAAGAAGCAGACTAAATCTGTCATGTGCACCCCTTCAACCTCTTATACTGCCTCTTGCTTCACTAGATCCATGTGAGTAGGTTGAACTTAATCTCTGGTGAAAGTCAGGTAAGTTGAGACTGGGGAAGGAAGAAATTATTTCTTTATGTAAATGTAGTATTTTATGTTTTTTTTTCTCAGTGTTCAAGTAAGTGATCAGAGATTTGTGTTGCATGGCAATAAATTAATTAAAGTACAGTTCCTCAACTGCAGAGAGTTTTGCCTGTAACAGAATTTTATTCTGAAAAAACATAGTATTTTTTTTCTCCAAGTGAAGAAGTCAATGTACAGTAGGACAATATATGAGGTGTGGCTGCTAATTTCTGTTTTATTCTAGCTGATGATTACATAAAACTTTCAAGCAGGGAAGTATAACTTTTACACTTTGTCTTATATTAGATTTTCTTTATAATTCTTCAAACCTGGACAATTCCTATGAATGCATTTAAAGTATGAAACTTAATGTTGAGGTGCTTTGCTTTTGGGTGCAGGACATAGTTTAATTTTAGTATTCACTCTCTTTGTTAGTGGGGTGGAGAATACTGGCAGCATGTTCCACCACATGTCTCTGCCAAGGGTGCTGCATGGGGTACTCCAGCAGTATTTCTTAAGTAACTCTCTTTTGGGACTTACCAATTTCCTTCTCTTCATTAAAGTGCCATGGTACATTGCATTACATTTGCCAATTACAGTGCTGGTTTTGCATTGCAAATCAGGAAGAATCTTCTGCAGTAAGGTACAAGGATTTTACATACAAGAAAGTAAATGACTTTGACAGAAAAAGAGTATGTGCTAGTGTTAACGCACTATAGGAAAATCTAATCTGCTAGTGGTTTCATTCATATTGTAGATCTGATTTTGATTTTTTATGGAGATGTACTGAAGTAAGTGTAAGGAGAAGAAAAACAGAACAGTAGTGAACTATGCAATATGTTACTGTAACTTTCTTGTTTGTCTGCTCACCATCCCAAACCAGCATGTTAGGTATGGTAAAATCTAGGACAAAATCTTAATCATAGCACCATTAGCTGAGGCCTAAAATTAGTCTTTGAATCCTCCTTTTTTAGCCCACCCATAAACAGAGAAGTTGTTGCCAGCAGACATAAGGCAGAGCAGCATTCTTGGGTTGAACTGGAAAAGCAATCATTTCCTGGCAGAGAACAAACTTGGTCAAGTTATAAAGTGGTTTCACTTGAGCAGAGCCTGTGCTATCAACTTTTATTAGGGTACTGTTTATCTTGGGCCTTGTGGGAGTAAAGAGAAATGGAAATTTTAGGTAAATGCTTTTGCTGCATCTAAAGATTTTGCCTTTGTGAAGTATGGGGCTGGGGAGAAATGTTTCATTTCATTTTGAAATCTCTTTCTTGTCAATTCAGAAATTGCCTCTTGACAAACAAATGTGTTAAAAAAAGTAGAAAACAAAGAAGAGTAAATCCATTTCGGAAGCCCACTGCTGCTTTGATAGATGGGCTTAAGAATCATGTGATGCATTTCTCTGAAAGGTAAGCTGCACACTTTTAGAAAGAGAAAGGGCCTGTGTACAGATTTTATTACAATACTAAAACCCATGACCTATGCGCTCTACAGCAGTGCTTGCTGTGGCCTAGCTGAGAAAAACAGTGGTGCCTGAGATTCACAGAATCTAGCCCTTTTCCTTTAGCCTCTCCACCCTCAGGCCCAAAAGTCATTAAATCCAGCCAATGCTTTTTATCCTCAGATGTGCTGCATAGATCTGCACCAGGAGTGCTGAAATCAGCTAGTAGACTCAGCCAGACTGAGCTGTGACTTTTCAGAGAAGTGTTTGGTTGTCTCCAGATGATGTGCCCCAGAGCACCAGTGCTGTAAGCATGGAGCAGAGCCCAATAGACCCAAGCTGGTCCTGCCCTGAATTAGCCCCCATTCAGCACACCTTTAGATTTGATGTTACAGTTAAGTTGATGTAATACTGCTGCTGCTGGAAGGGGCAGGCACATTCCCTCTGACCCTAGCTGTTTTGCTCTGGTGCTGTTTTCAGAGCAGCATTTTTCTAGAGTATCATATGAAACAGGACCCTCTGGCTGGGTTGACACACCCATCACCTTCTTAGTCAGGAAAGATCTGTCTGGGGAATATTCTGCTTGGGTCAATCCACATCTGCAGGATGAAGTGTGAAGCATATTGCTGGCTTCTTATTTCCTTCTCATTCTGGCATTAATCATTCTGGTTCTTGGTGGTCATACTCTGTACTGTCTCAGGAACTCCTTTTTCACAGCCAATAAGTTGTAACAGGGATCAGCTGGAAGGGAACGAGTAGAAGTCCAAATTCTTTATGAGCTGTTGAACCCAAGGGAAAAAAAGCAAGTTTCGTAGCACTATAAGGAACCTTTTGCATCACTGAGCACTTTTATGCTGTTGAAGGCACTGTGCCATATAGCCCCTTCATTAAACTTATCAAAATCAGTATGAAAACCAGCTAGTGTTTTCTTCCCTCTACTACTCCTATTGGAAAGGCTGTCCTAGGTTTTGATTGCCTTAACAGGTAGGAATCTTCACTTTTGAGCAGAAGTTTATTCACTCCTCATTTTATCTATTTAATTTTGTGCAAGCAGTTATTTTTCATCCTGTGCTTATTTTCCCTGAACTTTCCATGCAGACCAAACATGAGTTCTCTTTGGTTTTATTTTGCTGTGGTAAACAAGCAAACCTGGTTTTCATGTATTCAGTAAGTACTGTCTCTCAATTCCTTTTTCTGCATCTGTTCTATTTTCTGTTTCATTCTTTAATGTATATGACATAAATTCAAGGATCTATACAGAACTTCTAGTTGTTCTGCAGTGTTGCAGAACAAATGCAGTGTCAACCTGATGTGTTTAAGAATTTTATTTTCCTGTTTCACATCAGTATTACTAGAGCATTTAAACCAGTCCTTAACTAGATTAAACAATGAGCTCCCAATCAACTGAAATTTTAAGTTACTTCCTAATTCATTGATCTCATTATTTTGATACTGATTCATTCAGTTCTTCTGATCCAGACCTCAAGGTCATTTTTCTTAGGCATTTTGTGGATCCATCATTGTGCATTGTGATTAAGTGATTTCAGCATCAAATGATTATCACTAAAAATATTAAGCAAGGTTGGACCAAGTGCCAGTCAGTGTTGGATCTCTCTAATGATTGCCTGCTAGTCATAGTCAGTTACTTTTTGCCATCTATTTTTCATCTTGCTCTTGTAGTACCTATCATTCATCTGACACTGAATGTAAATTTCCATATGTCAAATGTTTTACTTAAGCAAAGCTAGGATATTGTCTATAAAATATAGTACTTTCATTAGAAAAGGCTACCCAGTAAAATGGATAGAATGATTATAAATCCTGTTATAATTTGTTTTGTTTGCAATTGATCTGCATATTAATTGATCTTTCCTTAAAAGTCTGTCCTGAAGTCTTGCCTATTAATAAAACCCAGGCCTGGAAATTCCTTGATCACATTTTGGTTTCTTTGATTGTTTACACCCTACTATCCTAGCTATATAAGACACAGCTCTCTGAATTACTTCTTATGCATCCTGATTGCTGTTCTCACTCATATTAGGACTTGCTTTCTCTTCTCTACTTACTATTTTTTATTATTGCTATACTCTTATCTGCCAGATTTGCCTTTCATTGTGTAATAGGTATAGAAATCATAGATAGATGTTAACCTTTTCCCCTTTACTTAGTGTAAAGCTCCCCTTGCCAGTCATGCCAGCCTTACTTAGAGAGGACTGTATCCCCACGTTGAGCTGAGCCTCTTGTTCTGCTTATGTTTATGTATGCCCTAGCTTTCCATGGCTGGCTTCCTGTAAACACAAAGGTAATCCAAATCCTACAAAAAATGCAACTTCTCTTCCTATAGTATCCAAGCCTCTATAACAGGGTAATTGCAGAGCCTCTCTGCCATTCATCCTGTTCAGAAAAGAAAAGGTAGAAGTACCAAAATAAATTTGATCAGAGCAAGGATTTTATTCTACTGTGGCACTGTCTTTGTTTTGTTTTTTTGAAATAGTCCTTTGAAGACTACTCAGCCTGCTGTGTCTTGAATTGCTGTTTTCCTTTCCTCATGTCCTTCAGGAAAGGAGAGAAGGTGCCTGAAATGCAGGTAATGCTGTCAAAACTCCAGAGCAGATTTTCACTTTCTGTGTTAAGGTAAATATAATAATAGAGGAGGCAGAATTTTGTAGTGGACAAGTGAGAAGCCACATAAAATGAGAATTTCAGGTTTTCTAAAGAACATTGTTAAAGCACGGAACAAGGAGTGTAAAGGGAAGTGAAGAAGCTACCTCTGCAGGATCAGCAATGAAGCCTTTGCAGCATTTTTAAAAAACAGATTTGTCAGCAGTATGATATGTTAGATCTTTACTAGATGATTCCTCCTGCACATCATTAGGTTCATAGTGTTTGCCTTCCACATAATACAGAGAAGGTTTGCAACAAGCATGGGCATATTTTTATGGCATAGTCTACTTTGTACTCAGTAATCACGAAGCCCTTTCCATAATATTCTGTATATTATATCCATATATATTCCATAATATTCCATAATATTCTTTGGGTGGGTGAGGATATGTCATGTCTCTACTGCCTGGCAGGTAAGATATTGCTGTGTGTTGTGCTTGGATCAAAACTGAATTGTTTCAGCTGGTACAAAATGGAGTTCTTTAGTTCATGGATATCAGTCTTTCACACATGTTTGATCAAGTTGATAAAATTTTTTTCTGTACAGGCTGTGAGCTCCTATAGTGCTATCCTTCATTTTTTAACATTTTAATCTGTGGTTTGGACATCACTGGATTGGACATCTGGCTAAAGCAAGGCTTTGATCCCACTGCAAGATTTAAAATCAGTATTTGTTCAAATTTACTTATAATTGTGTACTTTGAAATTGAAATTGTGTACTTTGAAATTGAAATTCTCTTCCTGATAAATATATATTTTCATGGATCCTGTCGAGGAAGTTAGGTGTTCTTGAATGAGTGTGTAATGAAGTTCCTTGAGTCAGAGTGGAAGTTCGGTAGTTCTCAACTGCAGAAAGTAAAATGCTTTGTCACAGTAATGAAATGAATATAAAAACTTACGGTAGCAGAACTAAAAATCATTCACTACCTTTTGGGGGTCTGAAGTGGAGAGAGGAAATTGTCCTTGTCAAAGTGAAAGGATGCTCAACAATGACATTCTGTTACCAATAAAATTGCTAACTTGCATGCTGTGGAGTAAAAATAATTCAGCTTTCTACATAAAGATGATGCTTCATATCTTGGTTATATTTTCTGGTGGGAAGGGTGAAGGACAGCCAATACGTTCAATTACATTGAGAATTTCTGTGGTTAAGTGGGCCCTGAGCATTGACCTTCATTTGGAAGGTTGTGGAGGAAGGGCCAAAGAAGGAATTCTCGTGAGGGCGCCGTAGCTGAAAGTTTATGAGAATACAGAACAATACGTTGTAAAGAGTGAAAGGAAAGCAGAAAGAAACTAAAAAACAGTGACGTAAATGGAGAATATAGTGGCTGTGGAGAATGGAGAATACAGAGCTGTGAAAAGAGGAGAGGAATCCAGTGTAAAGGAATGAGAGGCATGGCAGTAAGTGTGAACAGAGTAGCTGCCTTCCTGCCAGATGAGGGCATGAGGCAAGGCAGAAAGGGCACTGGCAACTGGCCACTTCCTAAAAGAGAATGTATGCAGGTGACTTTTCCTTTTGACAGTAAATTTCTACTTTGTGTTAACTTCAGGGTACTTTTTTAACCTTAAGGCAATGAGAGAAAAGTGAAGACATCTAGATTCTCAGGTCTTTCTCGGATCAGGTTCTATTTTATTTACTGAAATTAATTAAACCATTGTGAATTATTGTAGTTTTGGTGTCCCGTCACTGGAAAGAATCTCTTCCAGTCTTGCTGTATCCAATACAATCCACAGACACTTGGATCACAAATTACATAAAAATATGTAGCTATTTTAGTAAATCAATGGGAAATAGTGGTTTGGTGTTTGCTTTTTTTTTCCTCAAGGTTTTTGTTTTGTTTTGAAGGTCACAGTTATTAAAAGATGAGGTTTTAAATGAACAATGTCTTTTCTCAAAGCTGGGATATTTCTAAGCCATTGTATCAGTGAGCTGGCTTGCATGAACATAGCTGAAATGACTGGAAAATATTCTGTGGAGAGGAAGGATAGAAATTCTTACACTAATTTCACTGGTGGTGAAAATACACTGCCTTACTCTACTTTTGAAGATATACATTGCTTTATTTGGAATGGAGAATAAAAATAGACCTGATTTCGCCAGTATCTCGCTTACACCAAAGAGTGTTTCTTTGCACTTCATCACAGCACAGGACTCAGTGGGCAGGCGATGATGTGAAGTTCCAGGCACTCCCTGGCAAGATGTTCTTCATGGGAAGACTGTATAGTTTCATAGCTATATCCTTTTCTGGCAGTGCTGTTCTGCACCACAGCCACTGCCACTTCCACACTTATTCCAATCTCTGAAGATCACATCATCAACTGGTGCAGCACGGTGTGCAGCTGTGTAGTGAACTGGACTGGAAGACTGATTTGCATTAAAAATAACTTTTTAATCTTTTGCTGTGTTATTTTTAGCCTGGTTAGTCCCTTGAGCTAAGTCACAGCATGGCTGGATAAACTGATACACTGCTGTCATAGTCCTACTAGGAAAAAGCGGTCAGGATAGGGGAGATAAAGACAGATTTAAGACAGCGTTGTTTCAGAAGGAAAGGTCTCTGGATGTTCCTGAGAAGGGCTGGACTGGCAAGCAGACTGCATGGAAGGAGTATTGTAGGTTGTTGCAGATGTGAATGTGCCATTAATAGATCTTAATATGAATTGAAAGAAGCTTGAAGTAAAGCAGCAAAAATAATCAGACCTGTGTATTTGTGTACAAATGCATGAAAAGGACTGGCCAGGTTTGAGCAGCTGCAGGAAGTGAGGATGGCATAGGAAGGTGCAAGTGCAGAAATACTTAAATGGTGTAAGCATCACTGATGACAAGGGGCATGGTAAAATAATGAAAAATAGTAAACTTATTTGGGTTTGGGTTTGGTTGGTTTGGTTTTTTGGGTTTTTTTTTTGGGCGTTTTTACTGTCAATGCAATGCATTGTAGCATCAGAAGGTTTCTGTTTCTGCCAAGAATAGTTTCTCAAAGGAGGTTTAATTTTTTGGAACTCATAAAGCTGAGTTTGATGAATACTAGGAAACATACTGTATGAAGTAGTTCTCCATTGGCAGGGAGATGAATGACTGTGATCTGTTACACATTTACATCTCTTAGCAACTGTGAATCAAAGGTGGCAAATGCTGTTGAAGACTACAAGGGTATCTCAGATGGGAAATTCCAGATGAATGCACAATATGCTGTGCAGTCCTGTTTTTGGCCATACCTACTACCTTTTATCTGCTCGCTTGCTCTTACTCCTTCATATTGCAAGCATTCCTTTGCAATAGTCAACTATGAATGAGATGCTGGGCTGGATTCCAGTGAGGCTTGAATTGATTTCAGAGGTCAGAGTGTTGTAGTTAAGCTACACTATCTGTTTATAAAGCAGTCCTCCTTGTGTAGACAGAGTTGCTGGTGATTGGAATATTTTGAGATGGGAATTTTCAGCTAGTTTCCTGCACAATGGTGAAATGCTTTGTAGCCTTTTGAAAGATAATGGACACAGAAAAGTTTAATCCTGTAGTGAACCAGCAATGCAGATTTTCACTTCTCTGTGGAGTATTTTCAGTCTTGGTAGTCTAGGACTGTAAATGTCTGGTAGGTATTGACTGATCTTTTTGTGCATGAGGGATGTACTTTGATTTTCTCTTTTTTCCCCTCATTATGTAATCAAAGCATTTTTTAAAAAAATCACAACAGTGAATACTACTAAAAATACAATTCCACGTAATGTCCTTATATTCCTAGTCAGATCTGTTCCTCTCATGTACTTAATAATATAAAGATTGGAGATGAAATTAAAGGGCCAGTTGGAATGATACTTCACCTATGGTCTGGTCTCTAACAAACCCAAATCCTGAGTTTTGTGCCTGGCTTTAATTATGCTGAATTCCTGGAAGCTGCTATCAGACTATTTCATTCCCCAATGGTAAAAGTATCTTGAAACCAAAATATCTCATAAATTTATGTCTGTATTTGAGTTGGTACTGGAAAAATCAGATTGCATTTGGTTTCTGGATCAAACTCTTATTTCCTTTCGGGCACTGAAGAGGACTAGATGGTAGGCTTGCTTTTTAACACATCTGTGTTAAATATATAATATGGAGATATGGTTTAAATGTAATTGGTTATGGTTTATGTGTAGCTATGGAATTTGAGAATCATCTAATGATTTTCCCTTTAAACAGACTTTTTTAATGTACCAATGTGGTATGCTTGAAGATTTCATCGTTTTAGAGTCCTCCCTTTCATCCAGCCTATTTCTCATCCTTCTTGTGTGTTAGATAATTCTGACATTTTCTTAATTTGAAACCTAATCCATGACGTGAGTTTCAAGTAGTCATGTGAGTAATTCTACTGATTGTAACTCAATGTGAAAGACCTATTCAGAGTCAACTCTTTTGACTCTGTTCTCTCACAATCATCATCTTTAAAGTGGATATGTGTCAGTGGTGCTGTACAAGAACAACCTGTTTTATTCTCCTTGTGATTACTTGTTTCTGGCCTAGCTTGTAAGTATGAGAATGAAAGGAGAAACGTGTTGGACTTGTCCTTACTTTGATAGCTCCACCAGCACAGGTTTTCCTAGTCTCATATATTTTAAATTCCTTCTGATTTCTAAAAAAACCTGAAAATGGTGGGGTTTATTACATATTTAAATGATTCCTGTGACAGATAAAACCATATGAGTTAATTCTGCTACTACTGACTGTGTATTTGATGCTTATTATTGACTCTGTTGCCTTTCTTTGTGTTGCAGTGAAGAGGCAGACTCCAATAATAGGATGATGTGGATGAGAAATAGTGGTTTATATTAGCTGTTAAATCAGGTTTATTCTAATTCTCTTTGGATGCTCTTAGCCATGGCAAGACTGTACTCTCTGGTATTAGAGTATCAGTCACATGGTTACGTTAGATTAAGAAACCAATTATTTTAGGCTACATCTTCAGTTCTTACTGTACTGAATACATGAGCCACATAGACTGCAAAGGGTGGTTTGGATGGTAAATCAGTAATCCCATAAGACATTTCTCTTAGACTGTAGCCCTTTACTCTGCAGTTTGTTTATTTTTACCTTTTGTATCCAAGGATTTTAAAGTAAGCACTATGGTTTTAATTTCACTGAGGAATAGAATCAGCCTGCTGAAATGCAAGCATTGTTTACAAAGGTACTTAATCTTGTTATATTTCTTTATTCAGTGCTAGTTCTGAATCCAGTATATTCCCTAGTATTATAGTGGCGTATTATAAATAGTCCTGAATACTGTATGTGGTTGAGGATACTTTCTATGTATTATTCCACTGTTGTCCATAAAGGAAGCAATTTTTGGGACAGTTTGATAGATAAGTTAACATCTAATGTAGAACAACAATCAGTATTTTGTGGTATGTGTGGTATGTCATGTCACATGTTTTTGAAGGCTGTGTTGATTTACTCCAGGAGGATGTAGGTTGCACTTCTGTCAGGCATAAATGGATGTATTTTCTGAGATGTAACTTACAATGTGTCATTCATTGGGAAAATACTTACATGTCTTAGAGGGCAATACTTAAATAACTTAATTTCTTAATTAAACAATTAATGCAATGAAATTTCATATCAGCAGGGGTCAAATCCTTCCCCCTGTTCAGTGCCCTCTAAACACTATGGCAGCTAAAACCATGTTTCAGAAATCTTCTTTCTCCTGTGTGAGGCTTCCATTCCTTGTCACAGGTTGGTAAAAGCTACACAGTTGCATTTTGCAGCCCACTGGATCTAAAGCACATCCAGTTTTTGCAAGGGAAGGCAGGTAAACTCTTCCATTTAAGGGCTTTTTGATACATATGTACAGGAGCTTACTGTTTGGCTGGGTTGTTATTAAACATGCTAAGGTTTAGTTTTAGTTATACAGACCAGGAAAAAAGAAACAACCCACTTCTTGAAAACAGCCTTCAATAACCTTTGCTGCCAGAATAGCCCACTAACTAATTGAAAACACATGGAAATATTTATAAAGAGCAGGGCATGGACTCAAAAATGACTGATCTCCTGCTCTGGTTTAGCATATATGAATGACAGCCCTTAGTAACCCTGCTCTCTATCAAGGCAGGTCTGCTTTATCACACTGTGACAAAGTACAGCTGCTCTGCAGGCAGTGGGCACCCCAAAATATTTCAATGAAAATAGTTCATGCTAAGAGGAAAAAGATTTTCAAAAAGCAGTTGCCTTGCTAAGAATTGAAAAGGACAATTTACTTTTGCTTTATATCAGTGCATTGTCTGTGTTTGGAAATTGGAGGAAAATTCAAAAATCTTGTGTATTTCTGTTATCTTTTCAGTGTTACTTGACGCTTAGCAAGAATAAGTAATGGCTGTAACACAAATGTTGGTCTATGCACAGCAGGGCCCTGACATCACTGCCTTAAAACCCTGAACACATAGTTCATTTTCTCTTCCCCTGTGGACTGTTCTCCTCCAGGAGGGTCATGTTTGTATGAACAGAACATGGAAAAATAAAAAAAAAAATACTGCCAAGTTTCTTGTAATTTTCATGTAAATATCAATTTATTCACTGTTCAGTGGCTGGGGTGGGTTGTTGTTTTTTTCTTTTTTTTTTTTTTTTCCATTTGAAAAGATGAGCAAAATATAGATGTATAGTTATTATTACTTTGCCACAATACTGTTGAAAAGTGAACACAATTTTCATTTTTATTGATGTACAGTATATTCTGAGGACTGTTTTGATTAGGTTTTGGAAAAATATCGTAGTTTATTACCAGTAATTTCCTTTGTAACCAGGTACTCAGAATTTGGGGTGTTGTCATGAGTAGCCGTCCAGCCCCATGATATCTTTTGTTGTCTAAATTTTGAAATCTATGTAGAATTAGAGATTTTGAAACAACTCTTAATGGTATTTGGCATTTGTTCAGCTACCTCTCTCATCACCAGAAAGTACAAAGTTTCTTACACATGCTTAACAGAAAAAGGGTTTTGAGAGAAGTTTCAAGCTGTCATTTTAGTGAGGGTCATTTTATTGTATGCTTGATGAAAAATCCTGACTATTTGGGCTGAATTTCCTTACAGTTAAAAGGCAAGTGGTATGTGTCCTGTTTTATAGAAGATGTTGGTGTATGCTTTCAATCAGAAATATGAGTAGCCTATGAATCACCTTGTGTTTTGGATATTCCTTTCTTCCTTGCTGTTATTTTTTATCATGTGTGATGCATATGAAGATGCAAAGCCCACATTTCCTTCAGGTCTGAGGTACTGACAGAAAAATGGCATGCAAGGGCTTGAGAAGAAGAGACTGTAATTGTCTCTTGTCTGAGTCCCAGAAATTCTGGCTTTGTACTGCCTGTTTTCCTAAGAGTTGGATGTTAAAGTTTCCCTGTTGTAAGTATGGATTGAGTTCTGTCTTCAGGCTTGGTATTTCCATTATAATAAAATGGCTACTGTTTTCAGAGTATGCTTCTTATGCTTCTAGAAAGTACATAATTTTAATGCAAATCTGACACTGAGGACTTAATTTAATCACTATCTGCCCAATTTGTGTTGTGTACTTGTTTTTCTTGTGGTGTTTGAAGTATCACTACAGTATCAGGAGCTTTGATGTCCCATATACTGCCAAGTCAGTAGTGATTATTTTAATTTATTTTATTTTTGATTTTAATTATTAATAATATTTATTATATTAGGTATTTCCTTTATACAACCAGGAAATTCCTCACTTTCTTCAATGCCATGGTTTCTGATGCATTAAAAGAAAGCTGGAAGTTCTTGTAGCATAACAGACCTTCAGAGTATTTATTGGTGTACTGGACTGTGTAGCATTCAAAAAACCACAACTTACTCTCAATTTACTGAGAGTCTGATAATTTTTCTGTTTATTTTGACTTTTGCTATTGGATGTACAGTGACTAAATAAATCAAGCATATAGACAGATAAAGAGAAAAAAATGCTCTTTACTCTTTGACCTTGTAGAAGAGACAAAATACTTCATTTTTGGAGGAGAAGCTTGGGACACCAATCAATTCCCATCACACAGCAAACTGATTAAGGCAGATGAAAACATACTTTCTAGACAAATTAATAAGGGAAAATAACAAAAAGTAATTTCATTCCATTAATGTTTTGGAATTGAATAAATTAAAAATAAATCTGTCTGAAAAGGGTTGACCATTACACTACATAGAGCAGAAGAAGAATTCCTATTTGTTTCCAGGATGTATACCTTTTCTGTGTTAGAACAAAAGTGATGTGATTGTTCCTGCTCCATGTGTAGGTGGGATCTGCATTGGGAATCCCCACTTACATGAAGTTCCTCACCAACACTGAATAGGAATTATCTAATGCTATTTTAATTTTGGTTGTTTTGAACATCTAAGGTTTTCTTTTTCTTCAGAGTATTTAACTAATTTATCTGTTTTTTTCCTACGTTGCTGTCCAGTTCACTACCATTAATTTGCTACTATTAGTTTACTAAAGGTCGTTTCTATAGTGAACACTTTCAACATACACATAAATGTGGGGCCCTACCTAGCAAGAATTTTTTATCACGTCATTCATAATTTATCAGTGTTGCTTTCATTTACCACCTGCCTCCCATTACGCCTATTAAAATTGGCTAATGTTTTTCAGGATTAATTTTCTTAAATGTAAAAGGCATAACGTTGGAGGTGAGAAAGCAGAACATGGAAAATGCCATCAATGTGCAATTTACATACGTCTTTCATATTTATTGTGAATCTTTTCCTTTCTAACTTAAGTAATTTGTCTTGTTCAGCAAATGTATAACTATTGCAATAAATGAGGAATTTCTCCCATAACAAGGGTCTCTGAGGTACACTGTTACTTGGGACTTAACAGTATTCTGATTTTTAAACATTTTTAACATACTTAACATTTTTAAGTTCTGGTTTTTAAAAATATGTTATAGCTCTTCAGGAGTGAAAGTGGTATTTCATTTGGGAGTCCACTTTCCTGAATCATTTATACTTCATTTAGCAACTTCACATAAAGGAAGAGGAAAGTGTATCAAACATCTGTGTCATCAGAAAACTGGATTAATGTTTGGAAACATGATCAACTTTTAAATTATTCATTAAGAAAAATACTCCCAAATGCAGATTAATAAAGTTTTTTAATATTATTCTATACTCTTAAGTAACATTTGAATTTCAGAATGGGTATTAGCATGCTCTATTAGCATTGCTTGATATTATCTTTAGCAAATTAAAATAATCATCCAACCCAAGCCAGTTAAAAACCCCAAGCAAAGAATGAAAACAAATCAGCCAACAAACAAAAAAATCCCCCCAAACAATAAAGAAATTTCCTAATTATTGGGTAAAATGAATTTTTTTAGATATAAAAGTTTTAAGAACTGTAACACTAAGTTACTGTTGTAAGACTGTTACACACCTGAACACTTAAGAATTCATTGTTGAGAGAGAGAAATTCATATACATTTTTGGTGGTATTCTTGGAAAAAACTCAGACTTCAAGTATGACTGAGGAAACTATGATTTCTTTTTTCAAAAAAAGGAGCTTTCAAAGACTGGATTCATTTAGTTTGGCAAAAGCTACAAAATTAATATGTATTTAAAAAAGCAAAGACTTAAGTGATCACAGCTTTTGGCTCTTACAGAGAAGGAAATGCCTTTAAAAATTCCATATTGCGCCAAAGTTCATTCTCTGCCTCCCCCCTCTTTCTAGCCCCTGTTTAATGTTGTGTGGAACATCTGTTTAGGGAAAGTAAGGCTTGCAACAGATTTGTTAACCCTTCAGCTCATAGATGTCCAGGTTTATTGTGGCTGGGTTATTTTCTTACTAGACTACTGTCTTTTGGGTACTTTTTGCTACATTTAATTTTTTCTGCCTCTTTCTCACCACCTTGTTGTTTGTTTGTTGTTTGTTTTTGTGTAATATAGGAAACAAAACAAATGAGAGCAGAAAAGCAAACATGGCACAATTTTTCACTGCTTGTAAGAAAACAGAATAGTCCATAAAGCTAGTGAGAAGTAGGTGCATTGGATATCTATCCTGGACCTTATTGTCTTCATTTGGATATAAAGATCAAAAGAAACTTTTCTTGCATCTCTGAATGACATTTTTGTAAAGAGGTGCCTTGTGCCTGCTTTACAAGCATGCTCTGGATTTCAGTGAACATGTAAGGGCAAGAGACACTTAGCAGGGAACTGAAAAGAGAGGCTGCGACTTTGTTTACAGATACCTTTTAGGAGCAGATCATATCCAGTGGATAAGCATGAGGCAACTCTTGAATCAGCTACGTTGTTTCACAAATTAAAGGGGTGATCTGGATCTGCAGTCTCAGTCTGTTTTTCTAAGCCAAGTGTCTTCACAGCCCTTGCTCGTTTTCGGTTACACAATTGTCTTTAACCCTGATTCTTCTGTCAAAGAGCTGGCTCCAGTATTTCTCATTTCTGATGCCCGGGACTTGGCTGCTTTTTGCTGGGTGTCCATACTAAGTCTTTTGCTGCTCTTCAGGAGATAAGCCTGAACTGGCCAGGGCCTCACCTGCCTCAGACACAGGGTTTTCCTTTTGGTCACTGCAGATGTTAGCAACTGAGTGCTTCTATTCTCTCCACTCCAGGAACTGAGGTCCTCTCATCAAATATCTGCAGCTGAATTCAGGGGAACAGAGGTGTCTCTGAGGTACCTGTGTCACCAAAGATGTCACTTTCCCAGAAGGCTTTTCTTAAAGCACCTTCTCTTTATTCATGTGAAACAGCTGAAATCCTCACCTACTCGCTGTGTAGTGCTCTAAGTTTTGTTTATTACAGGTGATTCTGCTGACAGAGTTGTGGAACAGAACTTAAAGTCTTCAACGTGAAGATAGATGCTTTAAGTTTTCTTTAACTCAAGGCCACTTTTCCACCCAAGTTCGTAACTACTTTTGGTTGACACTGCAGATTTAATTGAGTTAATGTTTCTGAGACATAACTAATGACAAAAGGAGAAAGATGTATAAATGGCATGAAAACTCTGTCTTTACTCATATTAGTCTAGGGATCTGCCTTTGATTTGTGAAGAACATTTCTAGTGTTATATTTGGGATGAGTTCTCTAAAAATGTCTGCCTAGTAGCATAAGAGTTAGCTGGTTTGTTTGTTTCATTTCACAGAGGTAGTGTAGCACAAAATTCATAATATTTTGTTAGGTCTTCTGAAAACAGATGAGCAAAAATGTGCTTAAAGTTCTCATTAAAAAATACAAAATAACAGAGTCAATAGTTAATAATTTTGTTCCTGATTGGCCAGGTTGATACCTTTAAGAATCTATTTATCTAATAAATGATGAAATCTTTTCAGAAACATCTCTAATAAATTTTCTAAAATTGTTGAATATCAGTTAAAACATGTTTCAGCCACCAAGACTCTGTTTCTCTCTATTGAGAGTTCTTGAGGTGGTAAGTGTTGGAGATTACAAGGCTTGTAACTACCACATATCTGTACTAAAGACAGCATTCAAGAATTTTGAAAAAGCTTTGCTCAGAATATAGAAACATAAATCAAAGGTATAAATGAGAGCAAAACCAGGGACACTGTTGAGTATAAAATCTCCAAGAAACTTGTTTAGCATCAGTTTGAGCCAATAAATCCGTATTACACAGCATCATTAGATTCTCCAGCTTTTATTTCTGATACAGATGCAGATGCAGTGCATAATTTTACAATTGGAAATAAAAGCCCTGTGGTAAGATTCCCATATTCTCAATGCTCAGCAACTGTGAAAAGGGAGTTTAGGGGGGCTGACTTCTTTTGAAAGTCCAGCCTTTAGCTTCTCCAGTGTTTAACAAGGGTCAAGTTTTCATTTTTGTGTCTTAAAACTATTCTTTTTAAATAGAGAAAGAGAAAATAAGTCTGCTTATCCAGATACTCTGAAATCTGTATTAAATACAGTGAACACAGTGAGTTCTTGTCAGGTCTTCTGGATTGCTGTGGGATGTTCTGCTTGAATGACAGGATAGATAGTGTTGCACTTACGTTGTTGGATCCTGTATTTACCATTTTGTTACATAGTTATGGTTCTTTGCCATTTATTTTCTTCCCCAGAACTGCCCCTGCTTGGTTAGTGCAATTATAATTATATTGTTGCTACTGCATAATTACGGTGCTGCAGGATTTGTATACTTAGAACTTACATGCTTGGCAAAACACTGAAAATTGAAGTGTGATGCTTCACTGATGGTTAGACCAGTGTGACATCAGTTGTGGACCCTGTCCATATGTTACGTCATGCGTAGTGGTCAGTGCAGGAACGTACCACATTTAAAAAAAAAAATAAATGAATAAAGACATTAATTGGTAGAATGTGTCACAGACATTTCTATTTCAGCTCAAGCGTGTTTTTTATGTGAAGACAGTGGAAGAATGAATACTGCCTCAAATGCAGACCATGTAACCACAGTAAGCTGGCCTTAGCTGTATGTGTCTGAGCTACATAGGTTCTGGGATTAAGCAAAGACTGCTATCACTTCTGATTTGTGTTTAACAAACATACCTGTATTTCTGAACTGAGTGTGTAGGGTTTATTTCATTTGTACCCAGCTGGAAATGACTTTAACCTTCCCACCTGCTTTTGGTTGTTGCAGGATCCATGTTCCCAGATACTTCTACTCCTTGTTTCCTTGTTACAGTCCAACAGAAGATCAGTTATACTGTTCTGTGCTGGATACTGGAGATAAAGGATCTGTGTCTAGGTACCAGAAAAGAAAGCTTTCTCACTTGCATCTGGCTCCAACCAGTTGTAGCCATGTTCAGTCATACAGTTATAGGTCAGATGCTGTGTCGCCACTTCTCAGTGCTGTGACGGTCATGGTTTTCCCAGGAAAGACTGGGCAAACCTCTTCCTTAGCAAGCTGACTAGGTGCACATCTCACTGCAATATGTTCCTGTCAGCCTCTGGAACCCCAAGGTGCAGGTAGCCACCTCACATAATACTGAAGGTGAATGGGAGAGTGAGGCTCCTACGTTGCCTAAAGTTATTGCTGCATGGATTTTAGTAAGCCAGAGTTTCCTGACTTAGATGTTTCATCAGCTCAGCCTTGAGTCTGAGGAAGACCAGTGCATAGGTCTCTGTAAAGGAAGATGAAGGGACAGATGATTATGAGTGGAAAGCAAGCTTGGGGGCAGGGGAGAAGGTGAACAGGCAGAGCTCACAGAGAGCATCACTCAGGGCTTTGCTATGCTCTTCTGTTCCTCCATCCTATGCCCCAAAACACCAGCTCTAGTGCTGAGCCATCTCCTGCCCTAGTGGAGGTTAATGCCTAGTATCGTGCAGTGTCTGCAAAGTGCCTATTGCTGGGAGCAGCCAGACTCCTTTGAGAGTAGCTCAGTTTGTTAGAGCATGGTGCTAACAATGCCAAGGTCACAGACTCAATCTATGTATGAGTCACTGACTTAAGAGCTGGACTCAGTGATCCTTGTGGGTCCCTTCCAAATCAGACTGTTCTGAGGTTATTGCTCTTCTGTGATTTTAGTATGTACTTGGGTCTCATGGTGGTGCAGAGAGAAAAAGCTTAGAAAGCCAAAAAAAGAACTTTTACTGCTGTTATGCTGAACTTATCTTTGGTACAGTTTCATGTGTCTTCAGTTTCCTCTTTTGCTGATCTTGTGAGCAAATAGCTCGAAGACAGGGGTGGCTACCCACTGTCCACCAGAATATCTACAGGGCCAGGGGTACCTGAGGATGTCATGGATACAAATGTCTTTATAATAGTACACTCTTACCATTTTGCAACATTTTTATTACCTAATATGGTATCAGAGCTCAGGCAACTGAAGCTAATTATATCAGCATAGCCAAACAGGATCAGCTTCATACCTTTCAGGTAGCTCATTCTGGTTTGTGAGCAAATTAGGCTTTATAAGTTGTTTGCTTTTCCCTGATAACTTAGAGTTTTTAAAATTTCTTCATATATGATTGTTAGCAATCATATATGAAATATACCTATATTTATGGCTCAAAAACATACGTAGAGAGTAAATTTGCAGTAAAGGCCTTGGTGTTTTTATTCTGCCTTACCAGGTGGCTGTCTGAATGGATTTTCTTCATTTGAATAGAAATAACTTTATCTTAAGAAGATACTGAAAATTTTCAGTGGAACTGGTGGAACTGTAAATAAACCGTATGATATCACATGCTGTCACAGATCAAAACTGTGAGGAAAGCCTCTTATTAAATGAGTGCCAATAAACACTACAACAGAAAAATATGTTCAAATTTTATACCAATCAGTATTAACACAGAAGTGAATCTTGGTGGGAGAAAGCTTGATTGAATTGGCAAAGTAGCTGGGAAAAAGTTAGTACCTTTATCTTAGTACTGTGGTTTTGGTCAAGAACACCTGCATTGTATCACAACATGCCATTTCCATTCTTAAGCAACTTACATTTTGCTGAAGTGATGTAACTGCCTGGTTAAAATATAGACCTTCAGACTGGGATCAGGTGTGCATCAAATTAACTGAGCCAGTGATACGAGTTTTTAGGTAATTACAAAGGAGGCTGAGCTAGTTCTGCTTCTGCTGATAAACACAGCTGTAGCAATTTGTTAGGTGTTTATATAGGGGAAAAAAAAAGGGAAAACATTCATTTCAGCCTGGATTTTACATTAAATTAACATTAACTAACATTAATTAATATCAAACTCTTTGAATCCAAGTGCCAGCTAGGCACCTGGCCCATGCTGTCAATTTGAAGAGTTCTGACTTCACCTGGACAATTTGACTGCTGCAGAAGACAACTCCTTGTAGCCTAAATAGGCCTTTTAATTTCCCTCCTCTTTTTTCTTAGGGAAAGAGAAGATGAATTTCTAACAGTAAATGACTTAATCAAAAGCAACTTGATGAAGTTTTCTCACTATACAATCTATGTAGTTATGAAGGTGTTGTTTTATATCAAAGCAGTTATTATGCTCCCACCCCAGGACTTTAAAGCAAATGAATTCTGTGGCTTCAGATGGAGTAGGTAGGCTAGTGCCTCTCTTGTCACTTTTACTGATGTACTTCAGTTTTGGGGAAACTCCCTCTGTCGTCCCCCCTGTACACCATGCCTTGAAAGATGAAGTGAAAATACTTCTCCTATACCATGAGAAAGGGAACAAATTTGTCTTAAACCAGAAATGAACTCTTTTTATTTTTTTTCAAGTTGAGACAATGGGGCGGGTGGTGCCAACTAGCAAATTGCACTGTCAGCTCCATGCTGCCATATTTTATTAAAAGAAGAAAATGAAATCTTGTGCCCTTCAGTTTCCAAGCAGTGTAACTCATTCCCTTTTCCTCCAGGTTCTAGATAATGAAAAACAGGGTGGAAAAAATTTAATAAAAGTGCTTCTGACTATAAGTGAAATTGGAAGATCAGAAAACTGTTACTTTAAATCTTCTTTCAATTTTTTTTTTGTTAGGGTAATGTTTGTTGTCTTTGGTAATTAAAACACTGTAAAGGTTTATGACTATGCTACTAGTATCCCTTTTTTTCTGATGGGGCAAGGCACTTCATCAGTAGTGTTGTTTAATATACATTTATTATGATTTCTCATTTCCCAAGATTTAAACAGTGTTAGTGTAAGCATTTATTATCCATGGCTGTGCTATTTGTGTATAAAACAAGTGTTGGAAAAAACCACAGTAAAATAAAATCTCTTTAACGTTCATATGAAAGAGAAAATTACTTTCCTAAAATATGTTTTTATTTTGAAACATATTGACTTAGTAAATACAGTTTTATCTGTAGTAGTGAATTGAACTGATTGTTTCTCGTTACCATGGACTTTGAGATTTTAAATCTGGGTCTCAGCCGCTCACCTCATATTTATTCATGCATTGTAAGAGAAAAATAAGGTTTCCTGGCTTTTAAAATCCCAGTTGGTTTTTCAGCTTTGAATGAAGTAGTTGAAATTTGGAATGAAGCAAAGACTCACAATGCACCTGTGGAATAGTCTGTTTCTGTCCAAAGCTGGTTTAGCATTTCAACTTATTCTAGCTCCAGTTCCTTTGTCTTTGGCTTCTGTTTCTTCAGAGATCTGGTTTTCCTTGAACACTTTAAATACTACTGAATATTTTTATAGTTTATATTAATTGTTTTTACTAGGTTTCTGCTTTGCACAGAATACAGTATTTTAATATTTAAATATAAAGAGTGTTTGAAAAAAAAAGTTTTAAAATAAAGATCTGAAAAGCAGCTGTTAAAAAAAAAATAACGCTGCCCAGACCCCTCAGAGATCTGAGAAAGTGTCATTTTGTAGAAAATAAATTTAATAGAAAGAAATGATAGGTTTTTCTGCTTCAGTAAACATAATTTTGCTCATCACTTTGAAAGAAGACAGATGGGGGGGGAATGTAGTTCTATTCTGTCAAAGTGCCATTTATACAAGAGAATTGTTTTGTTCTAGTTGAGATTATTTTGTGAATGACTCCTGCCATGGCAAGCTTTCACTTAAAAGCACAGAGCAGTAAATACACCATGTGTTTGCTGCAGAATCATGTTTAAAATAGACATGTTTCATCAAAGACTATGTCATCTTGGCCTGGTACACAAATAAACAAGCTTTGCCATATACTGCAGGTGGTACTGTTTCCCTGCCAAACATTAGGGAGCTCACCATTGCAAGGCAGGTCTGGTTGCAAATACCATGCAGAACTCTTACCTCTTATGAGTGAGACACTGGTTTTAGTGTTAGGCATCTTTACAACCTGTTAAAGCAGGATGACAGGCTTCATTTTCTTCTGCAAAATAACTCCAGCTTCATGTAATCTTTCTTCCTTCCTTCACAGTATATTTATGAAAGTATTTTTCTCCTTTGATCCAGAGTATAGAAAACTCTTTCAAGATCTACATTGCTAGGTAGGGGTTTTGTATGTTTATGACTTCTATCACATAATTTTTCTTTTAAACTGTGTGCTTACATAGAGGCAAGCTGGAAAATTGAGTGTTTCTAGAAGGCTGTGTGACAATCAAGGCAATGTCATATTTTCCAGCAAGAATACCAGATCTATGTCATGTGTGATTTAACCAGCAGTTTGTGCGTGAAGAACAGTGTTCACTTTGTTTATTGGAAGATTACTGAAAATCCTATAATTTATCACTAGTCCATCAGAAACATGCTTTGGCTGATTTAGTGCCTCATTTGGAATAGAAATGTACATATTTTATCTTAAATGTTGATTGTTCTGTTTCAAGTCCTACATTCTAGCTTTGTGTAGAATACAAATAGCTTTAGTATATGTTTTTGTAAAATGACAAACTGTATTAATGAAAGAAGGTGCTTTGAGGCATGCTGCTATGAGTTTGAAATATACTGTTTACTTATTATAAAGTTGTTTTTCAGAAGAAAATAACTGGAGTGCAAGGTTATTATAATGAATGATGAAGGTTTGTAGTCCTTTTTCACACATAAACTAGCATGTATAGATTTAGACATCTGGCTGGTTGATTTAAAAAGAGTAAATGCCTGTTTCTTACATCAGTCACAACCCTTTCCTCTATGTTATGTGCTAAATATAGGCTGCTAAGGATTAAAGACATTTAAAGTTTTTGCTTCCTTAAAATTCTTTTGTCTACCTTGCTCTCAGTTTGCACTTTGGTTACATGGTATATGCAAGACAGTTAACAATCATGTCTACCTGGCTGTTTTATCCAAAACAATGTTTTCATTCTTCGTAGGAGCAGAAGCTTCATTATTCTGATTGTGAAACAACTGGCTTGTGTAGGTTTCATGAACTTGTAGATGACAGCTAAAACCCTGCTGAAAACTGAGGCAGATACATAAACAAGCATTTTGACTAGAGTGTAATTTCTTCTATGTGTGGATTACATTTCCTTATGACAAAGGCTGAGAGATCAGATAAAAGCCATATGTGGTTTCCCCATTCCCTCATCCTGGTTCTGTTACTGCCAGTCTGTTCTCAGAAAAAGTGGCTGGGAAAACTTTGTGTTGGCTTATGTTTCCTCACATGTGCTACCAAGAGGTTGAATGACTTTATAGAATTAGAGAGCTGTTCTTTCAGGAACAGGAGTTAATGACATGACTCAGTCTGGCACTTAATGGCACTTTACAGCTGCAACAAATGAGTTTCATTTAGTAGCTTTTCACAGATATTAAGAAATTGAAAAACCCCAGGAAGAGGATTAGCCATTCAACCTTTAATTGTTTTTTGTAGTTAAAAAGTATTTTACCTGAGCATCTCTCATTCTCATCTATAAATTAAGCTATTAGTGTGTTCTTCTAAAAACCATCTCAATGTTAGCATTCATGTAGATTCAATCTTTTTAGCCTGGGATTGAAAATGAAACAATGTATGCTTCAAGTTATGAATGTCTTTGTGCAAAGAAGTTGTGCACTTGATGTTCTATGTCTTATCCATCAAGAGCTTTCTATTTGTGACTCCAGATTATATTTCAAATGCCACAGTTTATTTTTCCCCTTAACCCTTGGTTTCATATATTTTATAAAATGCTTTCCAAGACTTGGGTTACTTTTAGCCTTCACATCTCTGATATGTGAGAGATGGAGGCTCAGGTGGTATGGTTAAAGGATCTTATGTTATACTAGGCATGTGAATAGGTGTTCTGCTTAGAAGTCTATTTACCAGCTGGCTTCCCTGATGGAACTTCTTTTCCCTCTTCCCATATATCACTACATCTAACCTGTTCTTCTAGAGTCCTGCAGTCTCTCCGTCCTGCCTGTATTTTAATTCATCTCCATGTAGACTTCCTCCCCTTTGCTCTGTTTGGTTTGCCAGAGTGAAGTTGCAGTACCTGCAACTCACTTCTGCTGCTGGACAAGGAGTGTGGCTGCTCAGCCAGGTGTGGACCATGCAGCTGGCATATATGCCCTTCCTCACTCAGCAGCCAAGCTCCACTATTCCATCAGATTTGCCTGCTTTGTGATCCTTTGGCTAAACACCGCATTCTGCCTCTCAGTGGGGAAAGTTTTAACTTTGCTTTAGTTTTAACTTCACCCACACGTGTTGTAGGTCTGATATGTGTCTGTTGACTTAAGGAAGAAGCAAGTGACAGGAATAAACAAGACACCTTTAAATACCACAGATGATTTCTGGTATAGTTGATATCTGGTTTTACTGTCTTTGCCGGTATTAAATGTTTTGACAGGGAAGCTGAGGTAACATGCGTCTGCCATTCCACGAAACTCAAAACCCAAACAGCTCTGAAAAAGACACTGTGCTTTGTGCCTTTAGGAGCCATTGCTCCAGAGAGAGCAGTTTGGAAAGGAGTATTCTGCAGTGATCAAAGCTGTTGAAGGTGTCAGCCTCTGGAACAAAATGCATGCAGTGCTACCCAGAGCTGGGGAACAGGGGTGCCACCAACAACTCCCAGTGCAAAACTTCACAGTTGTACTTTCTTCCTCTCCTTTCTGGCCCGAAGATCAGCTAAGCCACAGATGCCATCTCTGTCTTGGTTTGGTTACTCAGCTCCCCTTCCCCATCTCCTCTCCTCCCCCCTTCTCCACACCTACTTTCCTGTGCTTCCGCAGAAACAGACGTATTGTCCCAGGGGCACGTTCTGTGTTTGCGTGAGTTAAGAGTGCGATGTCTTGGCTCATTAAAGGAAATGGAAATCCCATCTCACCAAGGTCATAAACACTCACCTTTGTGCAAGGTAAATGGTCACAACCAGTGTTTTATCATTAAACCCTTAACTTCTTGTTAAGTGCATGTAAGGTCTGAAATGTGGAATCCAGAATGCTGTTTTATTGATTTTTTGAGTTTTCAGAAAATTACTCAAATTTCTGTGTTGTTGAATATCTTTTAAAATGTGCATGCTTAAAAGATGCTGGACGAGTGGGACTGCAGAGAAAAAAACTCTGAATTAATATTTACTGTGCGCATATTTATGCACATGCAGATCATTCCTGCCTATGTTAATGCTCTCTTTGCAATGTAATACAGACTATCTTTTATTCACACATTGTTCAGGTTTCCAGTTGCCTACAAGTAATGATCAATTCTCTTGATGCTGTCAGTTTTGAAAGGAAACACGCATTGAAAATGTTGAAGATAAGAGATGTAAGAGTTTCTACTTCTGTGGACTCTTGAATCATCAAGATCAAAAGGCTCCCTATTTGAAAAGGTTCACCCGTTTCTATTTTTGAAGGTCTGCAGAGCACAGTCTCGGTTTTAAGTTCAGTTAGGAGATTGTTTAGAGTGTAGGTAATAACTCTTCCATAACACATCGCCAGAGCTGTTTATACATGAGCAAAGTTACACATTTCTAAAAATGAAAGGGGACTTGAAAATGTAGCAGTGTCTGTTTATAGATTTAAAAATGTTAAATTCTAGCAGTCAAAAAACATGACTAGTAGATTTGAGAAGTACATTCTTTGCTTGGAAAAACTATTGCAAAAGATTTTATGGAAAAATATTTTACTCTTATGATTGCACAATTTTACTTCTACTTACTTTGTTGAGGAATCTTGATTTCCTTCAGACACATAAAATGCACAGCCCATCTCTGCACAAATGCACAATTCCTAAAACAACCCAGTTACTGTTTAAACAGCTAGTATAAATAATGAACCACTCCATTACCAAGAATATAAATAAATGTAGACAAGTAAGGGTTCTCTAGAGCCGAAAGTTTAGGTTATGCAAAAACTTTGACAGCTGTAATTTGTAGGTCCTTGTAGACTGAAGTGTGTGAGTGATGTAAACTCTAGAAAGCTGACATTTAATTTATGTCTATTTTGTCATATTGCCAAAAGGCAGGACTTGACTGTTATGTTTCTTTTGCTGTGTACAAATTTTGAATAGAGCAACATCTGGCAGAAAAAAATTCACAAAATGCCTTAAGCTTTGCAGTGGTGTAAACAGAGCTCAGTGTTCTACTGCTTGATGAGTAACAAGTCAACATTTTAGAGAAGTCTCATCATAAACATCTTTTCCCTGGATAAAATAGGAGAGGAAAAAATACTATTTGAAATTTATTTCTTGACATGTTAATATTTAAAATTACTTTATTTCTAAAAACTAGTTGAGTCAGACCTATGCATCTAATTAAATTATAATATAACAGGTTTGTTGTTTCTTATGCTTTGAAAATTGAGGGATTTAAGACCTTTGGATCTGAGTCTTTAAGACCCCATATCTAAGGACATAAATGTAAGTGGGTCAGTTCTATCCCTTATCTTAAAATAATCACATACATACCTGTTACCCAAGGGAAGCACAGTGGAAAATGGCTTAACCACACCTTAGAATTTGGTTGATTTTAATGAGAACAAAACTTTCTATGTCAGTAAATTTAAATATTTTCACTATGGTTAATGCAAGTCCTTTGGCTTAAACTGGTGAAGTGAAAACAGGAAAATCAAGAACTTTCCTTGGGTGGGAGGAAAAAGGGAGAAAGAGGGGGAGGAAAAGTGGGAAAGATGGATGTAAAGGGAGAGAGGGCTGACTTACCATGAGCCTGCCAAGGTGAGATGTGTCCTTTCCCCTGGGAATTTTGTAAACACACAGAGAATGGTCCATTTTTATGGCTCTTATCCAGAATACTTACAGAGACACAGATGCCTATAGAATTACAGAATTATTAAACTTGGAAAAGACCTTCAAAATCAAGTCTAACCCGTGACTGAACACCCCCTTGTCAAGTACACCATGGCACTGAGTGCCATGTCCAGTCATTTCTTGAATACCCCAGGGATATAGACTCAACCAGCTCCCTGAGCAACACATTCCAATAGTTTGACAACTCCCAAAAAGTGAAGAATTTCTTCCTGATGTCCAACCTCGAGCTCCCCAGGTGCAGATTGAGGCTAGGTTGTCATGTTCTGTTGTACCTTGCCCTGGCTACAGCCTCCTTTACTGTTGATTAATCTGAAAATGGCCACATAAGCAATTGTAAACTACCAAGGTGCTGTGCTATGTTACTGAGAGAAGATACAGAATTAAAGCAGGCTGGTGACGGGTGGTCACAAACGTGATCTTCTCTTACAGTGGGAGAGACTTCTGGTCCCCCAGTACTTGTCTTATGTACTATGGTCTCAAGAGTTGTGGGAAGAAAGATTGCCAGAGAAAATTGAGGCAAAAAATTTGTTGAGTTACTTAGCCTTCCCTTCCTCCATTGTTACCAGTTAGTCAGCCCTGCTTATGAGGGCTGGGGCGGGGCAGGGGGAATATACTTTCTCTGACCTTCCTTTTCTGGCTCAGATGCTTGTAGCAACCCTTCTTCTTATTCTTTGCATCCCTTGCCAAGTTCAGCTCCAGCTGTGCCTTGGTCATCCTAACTCCGTCTTTTTGCAACTGGGCTGCATCCCTTTACTCTTCCCCAGATACCTGTCCATGCTTCCATTGCCTGTGCATTTACTTCCTGCCCTTTAGTTTGACCAGCAGTTGCTCCCCCAGTCAGCCATGCTTGTCTCTTGCCTTCCTGACTTGATTTCCTACACTGGGGAATCGAGGGGTCTTGCACTCTGTGGAAGACATTCCTAAAGATCTGCCAGCTCTCTTCTTCTCCGTAGTTCCTGAAGGCAGTTCTCCAGGGATCCTATTGAGTATCTCCTTGAAAAGCTGCAAGTTTTTGCTTTCTTAAAGTTCAGAGTCCTGTCTTTATTCTTTGTCTGATCTTTGCCATATCTCTCAGGTCTGCAAACTCCACCAGTGCCATGATCACCACAGCTGAGGCTGCCTTCAGTCTTGATGTCCCTGCTTGCTCACGCTGGTGACTAGTTGGTCCACTATCTCACCCCCTCTAGTTGGGCTTTCTATTACCTGGCTTCAGAAGTTATCCAGGAGGCTCCTGGATTGTCTAAGGCTTGCTTTGCTACTTTCCCAGCTAATGTCAGGGTGGTTGAAGTCTTCTTGCAGGACAAGAGTCTTTGAGCATAATGCTTCTCGTAACCTGAGCAAGAAGGCTTCATCCACAAAATGCCCTGGATCCGGCAGCCTGCAGACACTATCCACAAGGTTCCGTTTGTTGCCTTAGACTCTGATTCTTGCCTTCAGGCTTCCAGCCTGCTCATGACTGTTCTTCTGAGATGGCTCTTCACACTCAATCCACCTCCAATGAGAGCAAGCCCTCCAGCCCTCATTCCTCTCCTGTCCCTTCTGAACAGCCTGTAGCCATTGATAGCTGCACTCAGGAGCCACACATGGCATTCATACCACCAAGTTGCAGTGATAGCAAATAGGTGATAGCTTTTGAGCACCACAGCGGCTTCTAACTTGTCCTGTTTGTTGCTCATGCTTTACGCATTGGTGTAGAGACGCTGCAGCAGGGCAGTTGGCCGTGTCAGCTTTGTAGAGAAACACACTTTTAATTTTTTGGAGATACTTCACTGACGTCAAAAGTGGCAACGTTTTGGTGGTGACACCAGTCATGGAGTCATGTATTAATGGACCAGGACCATCTGTCTCTTCTGTGATGTTTGTTTCTCCCAGTACTGGAACACAAAGGCTTCACCTTTCTTTATTATTCTGTGTTAAGCCTTCCTGTACCGAAGCATTTACTTTTGAAAGTTTAGTCACTGGAATGTGGGAAAGCTATGGTGTTTTAATCATACTTGAATTCTGTAATAAACGATTTTGCTGAATATGCCTCATCAGACGCACTTGCAGTGAACTGACATAACTGGATCTTATGATGACCTGACTGATTGGAGCTGATATGCTAGCACTTTAAGGTTGGTGTTGAGTGCTGTATTCATTATTTGGAAAGCAAAGTGTGTATGAAACTGTTTGGTTATTGGTTTGCTCGTTCCTATTGACCTGGAGTTCTATTAATAACATGGTTACAAATCTCTTTTAAAAAATAAATTAAAAATATAGGAATAAGAATGCAATCAAATCAGAATGTGCTATAGCCTTTTTTACTAATTAGAGCAGCAAGGGGCTGTTGCTCATGTCAAATTTCTCCATTAATTTTAAGTCCACTAAGAATTACCGTTTTATGACTTGGGCCAATAAGGTCACTTAAAATCTGCTTAAAAGCCTTGTTACGGTAACATAATACTGTATATATGCTACTTCTTTTGTATATGAAGTAATTTCACAAACTCCTGCCAAGCCAAATGCTTGAAAGTTTGTGGTAGCCTTTGTCTCATGGTAATTGGTGGGTGGGAAAGTGGATTATGGTAAATTAATTCAGTCCTTCTGTGACTACCAAAAGTTGAGCAGCAGTGTTGTGGCCAGGATATGTGTTCTTCAAAGCTGAATTTTACAGTCTGTGAATGTCCTTCTTCATAATTGTAACTTAATCTCACTTTTGCCAATTTGTAGGCTTTTTCCAAGAAACCCAGAAAAGTGTTTCATGCCTATTAAGGACTTCATCTGTTATTGTTCTTTTCTCAACTCCTATTAGCAGCTGTAAGCATGCAAGAATTGCGGTTCCAGATACTCAATTCTGATTTTTTTTCCAATTTCTGCATGAGGTGTGAAATTTAGATACTTTCACAGGTTTTTCAGGGAATGCTAGGGTTTTGTTGGGTACTTATTTTCATGAAGAAGAAGAGAAAAACAGGACAAAGAAACATATAAATGTAATGCAGCCTATTTTTTTTCTTCTGTATGCATGATTTCATTTATTATATTTAGGTTGCCATGTTAAGTTTACATGTTGAAGTTTACCCCACTGTATTAGAGAGGCAAATATAAAGAGAAAATGGAGTTAATTTACCTTGTCTTATAAATAATTTCCTTCAGTTTGACTAGCATTTAGTATTATTCAAGATAGTTATGTTTATAAATATATAGAAAATTTTCTTTTTTGATGAATAAATTAATTCACTGTACATTTTTTTCCAAGTAGGAGAAAATACAAATAATATATCATTTCATTGAATCAATATACAAAAGGAAAAGAAATATTCTTAGAATATGTTTTAGGTATTGCCTTCACTATCCTGCAAGGAATCGTAATAGGCTTTTCTAATGATACTTTTCTTCTGAATAGTGACACTAACAAAATGTCTCTGCTGTATTGCATAGTCAAGAGATACCTATGGACAGCCAAGAAACTAAGCAGGGCACTTAATAACCAATTATCTCTACAGTGCTTACTTTATCAAATGAGAGAGGTTAGATATTTCAGATTAATATATACAAAGCAGAATACAGAGACAGAGCAGAGCAAAACAGTCTAGCCAAGAATGACAAGGTCAAGGTTAATATATCAATCCTTTGGCTTTCTGGGTCATAGTAGTTTTAAATATTTGAGAATCCATTCCAAGAGTAATACAGAGTTCTTTGTTTTGTTTTAGATCTTTGACCAGATCTTATCTACATTCATAGAGCTGGACTGTAAATCACCCAGTCTCTTTCAAGTTGGCTGCTTTGTAGAAAGTCTGAGAGGCAGTTGGTAGTGGACGTAGTAGAGGATCTGCAGGAGCTTTTTTGCAGTGTATTCTTAATTTCATATCTACCAACAGAAAGTGCAGCACATGCAAATAACCACTGCAGACTTTTCAAAGATGCTTTTCTTCAGCACCAGAGGAGACAGGTAATGGTTAGCTTGTGGTTAGCATCTCACTTCCTGCTTCGAACAAAATTTCTTGAATGTTTTCCCAAAGCATGAGAACATGCATACAAACCAGGTAAAATAACCTTCCATACAATTAGTTAACACAGTAACTACTATGTAATGCAGGTAGTCCACCAAGATTTAAAATTTTATCTGTAGTTGAAATTTTATAGGAAGATGTATATTCTCACAAATCACAGGGTGAGGAAGAGAAACTAGATGTTCACAAAAGAAAAAAAAAATGCTGTAAATAACACATTTCTTAAAAGGTAAGCGCTGAGAGATACTAGAGAATAAAAAACTTTGTTTTCATTGAACTGCACATGTAATAAGGTTTCTTTGTCTTAGGTAACATGTCTTAGGTAACACTCTGACCACTTAAATGATGGCATCTCTGTGTCTGCTAGCAAACACAGCTAGTGGTTGCTAATTTTTATGGTAGTCTTTTGTCATGTAAATATTGTTAACCATAAACAAAGCTGACCCCCCCAAGGCAACAATTAGATAACTATTTCCATTGTTGTTACTCTTTGCCAGGTTAAACTCAGGCGACTGGTCTTACGTCATATCAGGCAGTCTTATACTTTTGATACGAAACAACTGTTCACCTTGTATTAATTTTGATTTGTGTGGGCAGCAAAATGGTCAGATGAATGAGAAGAAATGCACTCTGCCTTCAAGTCATCTTGGCAGCCAGCTGTCTTGTACCGTTGTGAGTTTCTCTCTTCCATCCTGCTTGACTGGGCATGCCGCTGTTGCTCCTACATCTTGGCTCCTTCCAGTCTTGACTGAGCCCCTCAGCTGTCCATGGTGAGCTCAAAATGCTGTCCTCTCCATCTGTGGCAGTTTCCTCTCTGAATCTGCTGCTGTGCCAAATACCGCAGATCACAGCCTGCGCAGGAGTGCAGAACAAGCTGGTAATTATCTGACAGGCTCTGTACCTGCCAAACCTGGGAAATTCACATAGCACAGAGAAAGTGTTTTTTCCTGCATGTGCTAGAAAGGATGGAAATACTTGATTCTACTTTTTTTTTGTTTTAAACCAGAGGAAACCCACTTAGTATTTGACAAAATATCCAGAATTGAGAATAAAGAAGAACATTTGCCATTAAGAAGTTGCCTGTTAAGCTTAGCAGTTTTCTGTCTTTACATTGTACAGTAAGTGCCAGCTATGCAAATGTTACTTCCATGTACATCACACAAAATGGGACACTTTCACAGAAGCTTCATTATCAACAAATTCTCAGATTCCTACAAGTACGTAAAATCATGTAATTTCTTAATGTTACTCTCCGTTATAATGGCTGCTTTGATTGTTGTGCAATCAGATATATTCTGCTTCCAGCAGCCTTTCCTTCTTACTAGAGTTAGCATTATGGCTCAGAAGTGTTAGGAATTAGGACCATCATATATATTTGGCAGTTGCATGCAGTTGCTGTTGTCTTCTGTGTGCTTTGCACTTCAGGGGTGGATCCATCTAATTTTCCAGTGGTAACTGCTGCTGCTTCCACACAGCTTGTTTCACTCCCATCTATGATCGTGTCTGTGTGATCAGATGTGAGCTTTTTGTTGCATTTATTCAAAATAAGAGGCTATCACTTCAAGTGAGTGCGTTTCTGAAAACATATCTAATGAAATCTCAGCTGTGGCTGTATGTGACTTTCAAGTTTTGTTCAATATGTAAGTATGAATTTGAGGTCACGGCACTGGGCCATGAGTAAACCTTAATGTAAAATTGCTTCTCACTTGCATGTCATGAAAACAGGTGTTTTACAGCCACAGTATTTTTGATGACATAGAAGCAAGACTGACCATGTGATGAACAAAAACCCATGTCAGTCCTGCTGTCAGAGTAACAGAAAGGTTGCAAACATTGCAGTTTGCAAAATAAGAGTTCATACATGTAAGGTTCAGAGCTCTTTGATGGAGAAGATAAAACTTTGAAAGCGCACTGCGCTGTTAACCAAGTGTTCCTTTCAGAACGTTAAAATGGCAGCATTGCAGCCTTGAATGGTGCAGCTGAAACAAAATGCTAATACAATGGTTAAGTCTGATCTTGTGACCAGTTAGAGTTATTAAACTGGGTAATGAACAATGATAGTGGGAGCTCAGGAAATTCCATCCTGGTATAGGGAAATAGGTGACTTGGGTAGAAACTTCTACGTGCTTTGAGCATTCTTGCTAATGGGTGCATGTGTGGGCTGTCTGCATTGCAGGGTTAACAAAGCTCTTCCTTGCTTTGCTTTCAGGCAGGTACAGCAGAAAAGGGTTCTTGTGCATCCTTATGACCATGTTGGCTATTGTCAGTGGGACTTGACCGAGTTTTCCATTAGTTCTTTCACAGTCCACTCACTGAAAACGGTGTGTACCCACATCTGGAATCATTCTGAACACACTGTTTTTCACCTCAGGGCTCTACTCTTGTTTTTTTATTTTTCTTGAGAAGAACATAAGCAAATAATATACCTAATATGCCATCTCTTTTTGTCCAGAAGACTGTTGCTTAGCTCTGTTAATTAAATAACAAAGAGGTACCGTATCAAAGTCCACTTAAGCATCTGAGCTTCCCCCCCTCCCCGCAGAAGAAAAGGTAGTTTAAACAAAAGCAGAATAAGAAATGGGAGTTTTTTCAGAGCAGACAACTATTACGACTTCACTGTATGCATTCAGTTCAATCCAAGAAGTCAAACATGCAGCAGGAAGAAGATATTTCCAATGTAGACTAGACAAAACCTGTTAATAAACAAATGAATAACATATCTTAAAACTTCCAATTAGAATAACTGTTTAGCATTTTTCCATGGCTAAAGTATAGATCAGGTGTTAGTTTCTTTTACATCCTGGCACAGTTTCTTATCTTTTTCCTCCCTTTTCTAGTAACAGAGGCAAATATTCACGCATGTGCATGCACGTGTGCACACAGTAGTGTTTAGCCACAACAATATTTGATCTGAAAAGTGCTAGGAGTGCTCAACTGTGACCTGCGTGGTCACACCAACTGCTCATCAACTTCCTCTCTCCATACTTGCTCCATGGCCATCAGAGCTGTACTTTTTATTGGGGGAGAGGAGCTAATATTTTCTGTGTATACAGACCATAGCTAATTGCTCATTACGAAGAGAACTTCCAGTGGAAAATTATGAATTTTAAACTCTTGATCTAAAAGCCAGAATACTTTCTGAGAATAAGAAGTTTGCCCTCTCTAACAATTGAATCTTAGGTAAAGCTTCAGATAGCTAGTACAGTATTCTGTCTACTTGGGTCTTTAAAAAATAATTGCTGCTTTGTGATAGGAAAGACCATGAGCATCTATTTGGGATAGTTGGTGGTAGAAAAGAGAATGACCATCTATTTAATGATTTTATTGAAGGATGAATAATGCCCTATCATTGGCTCACTTGCCAGCCTTAGTTTCTTAAAGTATTGAGAACCCAGATATCCCGCTTAGGTGCCCAGGTTTTCAAATTAGTATCAGCTCCTAGTGTTTGGGAATTAATTATTCTTTGATTTTCATTGTATCCTTTTGATCAGGGAGATGTTTGTAATACTTACTATAAATATTACAAAAAATTCTCTGATTAACATGAATAGGCTATTTACTCTCACTGTTTTCCAGAGAGGAGGCTAGCTATAACCTTCCTACCATCAAAGACTGTTGCTGCAATTCCTGCTTTTGAAATACAATTACGGAATGGAAATGAAACAACCCGTAGGAAGGTTTTTTGCACTTACGACAGTTCCTCTGCTGTTGTCAATCCATTCAGAATAATTATTAGAATAGGTGGTAAGTCCTACTATATTCTGTTACACTTGGTTGTGATCTGTGCTATTTTTATTTTGCCTCTTAGGCTGAGGGAGATTATTATTGTTGTTTTGTTTCAAATATAGGAAAGATTTTAAGAGGGTGCTTAGAAATAAGCCCATTTTCAAGTGTTTTTCTGACTCAGGGTGTTTTCCTGAACTGAAGTTTAAATATTTCAGCCTAGGGCTGCAAACAGGACTGGCATTTTTTGATTCTACTCCTCTTATTTTGTTTCAGGAAAAAAGAGCACTGTGGAAATCATTGTTTATCCCAGTTGATGGAGTGTTATACTCATAAATCATGATTATTTTCAACCTTTTGGTTGAGATTATTTTGTTTTCACAGCCAGAAGCAGTAAAATAATCAATCATGTAATAATGCCATGGATAATTATCATGTTGCTTGGTGTTCTTTGAGCTACTGCAGGTGTGTTCAGAGCCTCTACTGGTTGTGTTTAAACTGTGATTTTACAACTGAAGTGGTGAAGAGCTTTGGAATGTACCCACAATTGCTTCACTTTTTCTTTTTTTTTTTTCCCCAAAGCATAATGCACTAGCAACAAATACCACTTGTTATGAAATCCGTAATTACTTTGGGTTTTTTTTTCTATAATTCAAAGCTTTTATGTGTTCCCTGCTATATTGTCTCTGACTGTTTAGCATACAATTGTACAGAAAAGCTAAGTTTGTGATAACTAGTAGACTTAGTTACATTTCTGCTAAATTAGAAATTACATTGAAATACATTTTTGGCTTAAAAAACCTCAGGTGTTTTTCACTGTAAATACCATGGAGTTAATTCTTACTTATTAAACACTCAGAACAGTTTTATTATTTTAATTTGTTTCCAAATAGTGCTTTATGTTTTGCTTTTCTTGCAAAACTAGGGTTCTGGGAGACTATGGAGTTTCTCTGTCACAGATTTTTCTGAAATTCTGTGGTGAGTTGTAGTGATTTAAATCACCACAGCCTTCCAAAAAACTTTCTTCCTTCTTTTCTCTTTCTTGCTTCCATGCTGCTCCCTTCTTTGTGCTGACTGAAACACTCATGCAGCTGCACTGGGAACCACATCAGGGAGCTAACCTTTTCCCCTCTCAGCCTCTGGGCAACTGAGGTACAAAAGATTAAGGGATATTTACTGCAGACATGAGATTCAGGTGCCCACATGCTTTTGAAAACCCTGGTAGACATCTGTCTGCATCTTTTGGCATCAAATTCTTTTCTAATCTGGCCTAAGGTGACTTGGCCAGGACTTTGCAGGAAGCAGTAAGAATTGAAAATAGGATTTGGATATTCCTTCATCATGTAGGCTGTGTTCTGTTAAATGTTCTCTGCTTTGCATTGTAAAATAAGAGGACTTGGACTTTATTGTAACTTTATTGGAGTGTTTTCTCTGTGAATTAATAGAATGCTTTGTAATCCAAAGTTTAACATCTTCAAAACTTAGTTGCACACTGAAAATGTTGACTTGAAATGAGTATGGTCTTTTCCATGGGTCCTGTTTGTTTCACTGTAATGTTTTGACAGCTGTTAATGAGGCTTCTTCTGTGACTGAAATCTGAACAAATCTTTATCTCTGGTTTGTCTCACTAGCATTTCTGAGCTCTCATTTTAAGTGGCAAATAGGGGCTGCAGGAGGAAGAATCTAAGTTATTTAATCGCTAAGCTCTATGATGAAAGTTGTGCAATGAAACGATAAAAATTGACAGTGCAATTGAAAATGCAGCTGTGTGGTTAATGTAAAATATGCTTTAACAGTATGAGGTGTTGAAATAAATCAGGGTATTCATTGAAGTCTGTGTTTGAATCCCTGTTAATAATATTTTAAATTACTTATCTGATTTCTTTCTTCTCACACTGACTTCATCGTACTTGCTAAGGCGCCTGGCTGATGACTAAGAAGATAAACCTTTTTCCGTTTTGTTAGTTTGTTGCAGCTCTGTGTGAAGATCAAGAATCATTCCTTCTCTATAGTCTGTGCTGATGACCAGCTGATCTTTTTTACTGTGTTTCAGGGTGGTTTGATGGTAGGTTAATAAGGATTATTTAATTAAATGAAGAAGTTCTTGCAGAAACATTGTGAAATTTATAAAGTGTTTTTTTCATCATGCAACTAACAACAAGTGTTCTGAAACAGACTACTAGTCTGTCTTGGATCAATCTGTGAACAAACATTCACCGCAACAGAGATTAATGCAGTATGCAGATTATTTCTTTATGCATTTAAGTGACAAAATACAAAACTTCAGATCTCTCTTGTCATGTGTTTGAGAAATGAGTCTTCACTGTGCAGAATGAAAATGATTTAATGTGTTTTTAAAATTTTATTTAAAATTGATATATTTTCCATCCAAATAATGATACTCTTTTTATTGCTACAGATCATAAACCTTGTATCTGCCTTTATCCTGTAGTGTAGTTCCCACATTTTGCAATAGAATGTTTCTCCTCATACTTACTGAAATGAAAACATTTCAATATAGCTATTAGGTAAAATAGAAAAAAATCTAGGGAGGGGAAAATCCATGCTAATGAAACAAGATGTTTGCTTTAACAAGGAATGGCTATGAATTGTGGGAATGTATTCTGTATAACTCAACCTTGGCTTTTTTGAAAGGTTTCTTGTCTGTGTTATATACCAGCTTTCTGAAGGTTCTGTGACTTTTAGGCTGGTGTTACTTTTACTTTAAATATACTTTTTAAATGTTATTTTGATATTATAACAGAGCAGGCTTAGAAGAGCTTACTTCTTTTCTAGTGGTCTCCTGGTGAGAACTTTTTATTGCTATGAATTTAGCTGAAAGTTATTTTGAAGAAATTTGGATGGTCAAAGCATACATTTAATTAGTTAACATGCTAACCTATGAACAGTATGCTTTGCAAGCTGATAACCAGCTAAGAAGTGACTGTTTTGCGGACTTCACCGTCGTTTCAGTAGAGCAACTGCAAGAGAAAATGAAGGTTATTTCCCCCACCTTCAGCTATTTTTATGTGAAGCTGCAGCAGTTAAGAAAAGTGTGCTGTGAAGGTTCTAATCTGCCATCACTGTGAAAGGGGTGCACTGATTTTATGCTACAAACTACATCTTTTGTAGCCTATTCACCACCCTTTACAGGTCTGCCAAGCCCACTCTGCAATTGGTTGCCAGGGGCTGCAGATGTTGGAAAAGAGAAATTTCAATGAAAGACCCTGATTCAGCAACCCAAGCAGCCTGCCTCCCCCAGCCAAAGTAATCAGATTGGCAGCTGAATCAAAGGGTACAGTGGGCCCTTTGTTTGGGAGCTCCAGAGGCTAGTAATTGACAGAAGGTCAACAAAGTTTTATGAAGAAAAGAACAGAATATTAGAGGGTATTAGGCTGAAGAGAGAGAGTTTGGGAGTTTTATGTTATTGGAAGAAAGTTAGAACTTGAGTAAAAGGTTACAGCCGCAGGAAGCAAAGGTTGCATATTGATGTTTAAATCTGAAAATAGTTTCAGCTGCAGAAACAGGATTACTGATGAGTGGAATAAATGTTGGGACAAAAATCTGCAGTTTTGCTAATTGTAGAGCTGTGCAATTTTTAGTGTTGAAGGATTTATTTGTAAGCTTTGGGATTTAAAATACAATGGTAGAGGGGTGGTTCATTGATAGAATCACAAGATTGCAAAGATCTTAAGAAGTCCTGTTTCACCAGGGAGAAGAAGCATCTATTACCTGTGCAGTATCATATGAATTAGACAGTTGCCAAATCTGCCACACTGGAAAATTTCATCCACTGAGACCTCTGTGTTTGAAGAATACTTGTTCTCAGTCCATAGCTAATCTTCCTCAGATCAAGCAGGCTTAGTAATCATTATGTTTTTGATTTTCTTAGTCACGTTTTGTAGACTATCTTCATGGTGCTAGTCATTGTGTTTTAGTTTTACCCTCATCCATCTTGAAAAGGAATACATAAAATTGGAGAAAGTAGTCTAGGGTCTCACTAGCTTTGAGTAAATGGGGAAGATTATTGCTTTTTATGTGTTCTGTGTGAAGTCTGCCTTGTTTGCAGTACCTTGCAATTGTTGACTTATGTCCGATTCTAATCAGTGTCAGCCAAGTCAATGTTGGCTTCTATTTTAGTTATTACTCATCTCTCTGCTTTATCGTAAATGCTTAAAAATAACTTCTTTGTTCCATTATTTTTCCAGGAATTGAAGTTAAGCTGATAGCTCTATAATTCTCTGGCACTCCTTTTTTTACCCTTTTTAATAAATAATAGGAAATGTTTGTGGAATTTCTCATCTTTTAAGATCTCATCTGTGCTCTGCAAATAATGAAAGACAGTTAATAATATTCCATGGTATTGCATCAGCCGGCCCTTAACTGCTCTACATCAATCAGGCCCACTCTGGTTGAAAATACCTGAGTACTGTTTTTCTCTTTCTGTGTGAGGCTGAGGCCTTGGTTTGTTCCTGGTATCAATTATGGTAACCCCCTCCTTGTGACCGGCTTTTTGATGAAGATTAATGTGTTGTTTTGATGTCTGCTTATGGCTATGAGCATTTTGGAATCTGTTTATTGCACTTACCTCTCAAGTAATGAATGATCTGCAAAGTCATAATCATTTCAGAGGAAAAAATTCAGCTCTTTTATGATGAGTGGTGTATGTCCTGTGAGTTGATACTGTGATCAGCTGGGCAGCTTAGTTTTCAAAAGTGTAAAAGAGCCTTCCTGTCTCAATAACACTTTTTTGCTTCTGTATTTTGTTGGATATTTGCTTCTGTATTTTGTTGGTCCCTGGTGCATAAAATAGAGCAGTGGGTCTACCTGTGTTGGATCTTGTCAGTAAGAAAGTCGTCCTCATATTTTCAGGAGAAGTGAAATTAAAAAATAAGTGATAATTATTTATATACAAGTGGGGAAAGAATTTTCTGTATCACCTATTCCCTTGCTACAGTTCACTATGTAAAATTAAAGAAACTGAATGTATTTTTTACATCAAAAATATAGAATATTATATTTATTTTAAATACAGGCTGAAATGGCTTGCTTTACTGCCTTGAAAAGTTAAGACATAATTTTTGTGTGGGTGAGTAGTTTAAAAGAGTTACTGTTTACAGCCTCTGCATTTTACTTGATTGTGTGTTCCCTGGAAAGAAGATTAATAAGGTATTCCTTAGTATCTGGCATGTGGCTTGTCTGGCCATTGGCGTTCAGACTGAGTTCTGGTTCTCAGAACGTCTTCTCTGGTAATGCAATGTGCAAGGAGAGCAGGGCAATCATGATCTCTTCTACCTCCCACTCCCACTGCAAATGTAAATAAAAGAAGTGGGTCTTCAGAAATCAAGTGTGATACACTTAATGCCTGTGGAGAGAACATATGCTAGTGAAGAGTGTGAGAATAACCATACAGGAGCAGATGAGAGATCTGTGCAGTGCTGATGTGGTTCTGATGGCAACAAAAAAGGTAATGCTGAAGTAAAAGTGTAAGAAGACATCTAAGTACATAGTAGTACTATGTGCTGGGTATTTACCCAGCCTCCGACCATTTTTAACTCAGGGACTTCCATGCCCACACAGGATTTCCGTGAGATAGGTCTCACTGAACTTGTCCAGTCTACCTGTAGGTCATGTGAACTCTGCACTCAGTCTAATTACATCTCCTCTGAGAAGACTTTACCTTGTTTTATCCTTCTTTTGAAATTGATTGTTGCTATTTTTTCTAACGCTGCCATTTTTACCAAGAGAGTCCATCCACTCTGTCGACTCTCATGACTCCCTAGACCTTTATGTCATTGAACTCAGCCATCTCCTTCTCAGAGCAACAAGTCCTAGCAGCAGTATAAAACCTGGTTTATGGGTGAATATTCTTACTTCTCTGAAACTCTTCCAACTCTTCTGTACCCTTTTTGAAGTGCGAGAGTCTCAACAGCACACAATGAGAGCATACTTACTGCCTGAGTGTGTTGGTAAGATCACATGTAAGGTTCAATTATTGAGCATTTCTTTTCTTACCAGTTTTTAGTAACAACTGTATAGTGGATTGCTGCTGTTCTTCCAGTTTTGTGTTTTGCAAGTCTACCTCTTTTCTTAGCATTGTATGACAATGCTGTATTTGTTATAGATATAAAAAAATACGTGACTGTCTGGTATCTTTGTGACATCTAAAACCGGTTTAATGAACAATTGTGGTTTTCCTAGTATTAGTTTTTTAGTGATGAAAACTGACAGTGAAATCTGGACACCTTAAATTACTTCATGGATTTTTTTCCCCTTCAGGGAGTGCAACAGCACATGAATATTCTTCTAGGAAGATACTGAAAGTAGGAAGAAAAAAGCAAAATGGTATACCCTTATGGAAATACTGATTAAATGAAGTGAGAAAAGAGAGTTAAAAATCAGGAGTAAAGTTGAGCATAGTTGTGTAGGCATCTTCAAACAAGAATAAGACTGCAGAGAGTTGGTAATGGGACATGATCAGGGTGCATGTTTACTATAGTGAGGAAAATTGGGAAAAAAAATGACAAAAATTGTTAGCTAGCAGGATTCACTGCTAGCAGGAAAAACATACTATGTTATTAGTGCAAAATCAGAAAGCACTGAAAATAATATTCAAGAGGAATACACAGCTCTTTTCTTTAAATTCTTAACTTCAGAATTTTTAAATTCTGTTTAGTTCAAGAGAAAAATATTTTATTTGTTATAGTGACTTGTTGATTGTCTTTATAGTGTTAAAAACTTAATTTTTCAAATTGATAATAACTTTGTGTTTTAAGTTGTGGTAGAGAAATTTAGGATTAAAGCTTGGAATTTGTCATAAATGTGGTTGAAGTGGAATTATGCAGATTACAGAAAATATACATGTTTCTTTCATAAAAGCAAGTTTAAGTGACAGATCTGATTTATCTGTATTTATGATTTGCAAAGCATGCAAAGGATTTTAATTTTAACTTTGCTTAGTTCTGGAGATTTTGATGATAGGTGGCATATATAATTTGTAATTGTTCTCTGGTCAAGCACATCTGAAGATTAATGTTTTTTCCAGACAGAAGCATATCAAGTACAAGAGTTAATCACATAAAACTATTACTGGAATTTTTTCAAAACAGCAAATGCTTTCGTTTCTTTTCCACCTTTGTTCTGAAAAACTTAAAAAATTAAGAGATATGGGTCTGAAAAGGAGAGATGAGAGAGGAAAACATTTCTATGCTCATTTATCTGGACTTCTAATATCTTTCTGTTGTGAATTCCTTGAGATTACTGAAGAAATAGAAACAACTATTTTAAAATTGGAGATGTGGTATTAAACCAAAAGTGCCACTCAGCTCTCAGGCAGCCTGGAGTCTGGATTGCTGTTAAGCAATCAAGTGTCCTTAAGAACAGGCTGGTAATAATGTTCCGTCCTGTGAATGCTGGTGGATTATGATGACCAGAATAAGATATGAGCAGGTTCTTGTGGACTGTAAAATTGGTTGGTTTTCATACTCTTCTTTCTGCTCTGGCTGTCTCATCTTTGATTTGTCTTCCTTGTGGCCAGTAAATGCTGCTGCCCCTTCTAAACCCTTGTGTGACACAGAGAAGGTCAAGCAAGAGCAAGGGATAGAGGTGAGCTTGTCTTGCTGCCCCTTGGTATGAACAAGATGTGATGTATCTCTGCTGAAATTTGACAGAATATGCCTGTCATCATTCACCACTTCACCCTGAATCAAACAAATCAGCAAAGCTTCTGTACAGCTAAAAGTCAGGTGCTAGGTCTGTACCATGGCTGCAGGGATATGAAGACACTCCGTGTTGGGATTTGTAATGGCAAGGTTGGCAACAGCCAGCTTGGCCACCCATCTCCATTTCTCCCTCCAGTCTGCAGGTGAATATTATCTATGATTTCCACTGGCCATTGCTGGGAGTGGCAGAAGATGGATGTCTGCCCAAGCCTTAGCTGTTCTAAGTCAAAAGAGTGTCTTACCAAGGGTACAACACCATCTTCACCATCACTCTAATTGTGGTGTTTGAGAATGAACACACAAATCGAGTGGATTCTGTACTATTGCCAGGCAAAGAACCTTGAGCAATGGGTGATAAAGGGAGACATGAAGTAGTGACAAGGTACATAGTAGGACAGTACTGTGACAAAAGAAATACTTTCAGACCCAGCGTGTTGTAGAGCATGTCTCTGATTTCTGTGTTTTACCTAGTAAAGTTAATGACAAGTTAGCCAAATCTGTTCTCAAATAATGGGTGAAAGAATAAACAAACAACAAAAAAAGGAGTCTCAGTTCTTTTCTTCTTTCATAATATGGTGTCAGATAGGGATGAGATTACTTGTATTTTACTTGCATTAAGAATGGAGTTGTAGTTTTAAGAAAGGGTAATGGGGACAAAAGGATGAAGGAGAGTCTGTTCTCTAGCTTCATTTGACCCAAAACAATACCATGAACACCTCTAACAGATCTACAGTAAATCCCAGATCTTTCACTTTAGATCTTGATGACTGTGAGATTTACATATCTTCATGATATGCTAAGGATGTAAGGAATTTGATGATTGAATATAAATTAGAAAATACAAGAAAATAGGGGATGTAATTTTAGAAGTTGTTTTAGTTAAAGCACATCTATACTGTTACATAAGTTAGAAGTTCAGTTCTGTTCCTTACCTAATATTTTTAAAAGGGAGAGCAAACAGATGAGCTTTGGATTTCTAATGGTTGGAGTTTTGCAAGACCTGAAAATGCAAAGGAACTTCAGAGTACTGTCTGCAGTGTGCTAGCTTGTACTGATATGTTAGACACCAAAAAAGGAGCGCATACAGAAGATGTCTATCCATTTCCTCACACTTGGAAATCCTTGGAAAACAGTTATTATAGTTTCATTTCTAAAGATATCTTTTAGGGATGAGGCTGAGAATAGGGTAAGAAAGTCAGTAGTGATGATAAGTCTGACCTCTGAAGATAGCATCTGAATTACCATAATGTAAGTTTAGAAGCAAGTTTATGCCATTTTATAACTGAGACTGTCAGTAAAGCTCAGGTAGTGCTTAATTTGCTTAGCCAGCATTGCTTCCAGGAAATGTTTGCATTCTTGGTAAAAATATATGAACCTTAGTCTGCTAAGAACTGGAATGTAGTTTTTAATGCTTTGTATTTTGCCAGACACCAAGTAATCCACAAAGTAGTTATAGTAGCGTTTTCTAATCCCCAGTGGATAAATCCTGACCTTGTCAATATGTGTTTCCTGTGTGCTGTGTTTCCCATGTTCTACTCTGGAGGCAGAATATGGACTGAGAGAGTTTGCTGATCTCACTGTTACAATGCTGTTTAATAGAAAGATTAGCTCACCACCTCAATTCAACAAAATCTTTTTTTCTTTGTAGGTGAAATGGAAATTCCAAATTCAAATGACCCCTTAGGTCATGTGGATGGACTTGAGAGACCAATTCCAACACCTAAAGGTAAAAAGAATTGCAATTTCATCACCTTGCTTAAGTATAAACATTCTTCAGAAAGGACCAGCAAAATCCTGTTACTGTTTGTTCCCTTTATTTGTCAATGAATACAGACTGTAAGGAAGGCAACCTTCAGAATTAACACTTTTGATTACAAGCAGGGATAGCAAGGTTAAAGGAGTCTATGAAAACTAATTTTGAAGCATGTTAAGTCCCCCCGCATGGAGGGAGTAGATGTTTGATCCAAACACAGAGTGCTGTTATTACCTTCCTAGAATATCTTATTTAACATTGTTGCCATGAAATTGATTTAATTTTGTACAGTGCCACACTTAGCATCTCTACGTCAATGTTAAGTATTGGTGTCTTTAGTTGGAGGTAATTAAATCTAGCCCATTGCAACACAGGAATACTTACTTTTTAAGTAGCTCTGAGCATTAATGCTTTGGTTTTTTAAACTGACTGTAGTGTCAGAATTTCTAGTTATTTATTAGTTAACATAAATTTTCTGACACTTTACCACTTAAAACTATAGATCCAAATGCTATTCTTGGATCTGAAGATGCACGTATTTACTGCAAATTGTGCTTCCAACTGCAATTTGGTGCAACTTTCTAAAGCGGGATGTTTTCAGTATTCTACCTGAAGAACCATGTTTTTTCAATTGTGTACTGAATTTATCTTTTTATGGATACATTGCTGTAGTAATGTCAACTCTTATGCTAAAGAAAAGTGTCATATATCAGCTTCATCAATGAGCACATGTTGAAGTCTGTGGAGCTCTGTGGTATTGACCAGATGTTCTTGTAGTTTGTCTTTCAGAGGAACATGAATTTTGAGGGTGCTTTGGAATATAGACTCTCTTCTCATGGATAGCCAATGTTATCTAATCCTTATTGTCCTCCTGAATACTAGTTAGATTCCTTACCCTAACTGTGCATATTAGAAGATTTTTTATGGAATCTTCCTTCAAATTTTGTCCATAAGTCATTAAAAAAAGATGTGTTTCTGTTTGCATAAATGTGAACACCTTGCTGCTGTTTATCAGCGTGGGACTAAGTCCCTCCTATTTGGAAAGAAGACCTGGTATACTCCATTTCTCAACTCTTTGCCACTTTCTGAAACTGCTGAAATATTTTAGAAGTTTAGAATTTGCCATCTATTCTTGGAATAAATTTTAGAATTAGTAATTCCTGTCAGTGGCACTGTACTATTAGTAGTTGTTTTATTCACACTGAAATACACACTACTTTTGATGAAAAAGGGCCATGTTTAATTTTTAACTGCATCTGATAGGCTTGTTTGCCTGGCAAGTTGGTCCCACTTCTCTCTTTTGCTATGTCTGAGCTTTTAAGGCTATGGAGATAAAAGAGGGTTGTTGTTTTTTTCATGTGACATTGCTTGGTCAAATTCTTGCTGAAAAAGGAGTTCCAGTTACTTCCTTCTTTTTCAGAGCCACGGGCAGTACCTGTATGAGGAAGTAGTTGATCACATCTCAAGCATTTCTACACCATAAGAATTGTATATTTCCTTCAGGAAAAGAAATAAAGAAGAAAAAAAAGAGCCCCATATTTTTAAGTTATTCACTGGTATAGAATCAGTTGTTAGTTTCCAGCATGCCTGGTTTGGAAATAGCCTCACTTTGCTCCCATTTTTTTCTTTTTTAAAGTGGGTACAAAATTCTCCATTCAAGCAAAACTGGTTGGTATGTTAGCCCAGATGTTTTATGTCATAGTAAGGTATCACGTTTTGTTGCAAAAAACCACTGACAGTTCTAATTCAAAGTTTGAGCATACTGTTGAGATGATTAGAAACAGTTCTTCAACCCTTCCATTATATCAACACACTTCCTTCCTTCAGAAATCTTTAGTTATTTTGATTTGCTTATAACCTCCCATTTTTAAAATTTTTCTTATTCTAGAATAGACCCAAAACAGGCATGGAGATAACCAGTTTTAATAATACCCAAATCAAAAGCCACTTTAGAAGTACCAGGTGTATTAGCCATCCTCTTCTCTAGAATCTTCCAGAAGTCCTGAGAAATGATTCTGTCTCCAAAGACAAAACTGGCTTAAGCAAGTTATTATTAATAATGCACATTTACAAAAAATGTTGCAAGTCTCTTCCTACAAGTGAAGCTAGCCTTTTGATAGTTGATGAGAAGGGACAGTAGCTTGGCTAGGCCTTTGAGGAAAATTTATTTTCCCTTGTTTCCTTTAAATGAGCACCTGAATGACTAAAAAGCATTGTCTCTGTGCAATATTTTGCTAAAATCAGTGCAGAGCAGTGAGCGTTTGCTGTAGAAGAACTTAGGTCTGTTTTAGAATAAAAATAAAACATTCGAGCACAATTCTCCTCTCAGTCCAGTCTTTGCAAAGATGATAATTTCCCCAATCTTACCTTCAAGTAAGCTTTTCCTGGTGTCTTTCTCTTTTGCACAAACACTCTAACATACTCTCACTGGGTCCTAAAACCCACTGATTTCAGAGGAGAGGGCAATGTGCACATTGTGACAGTGTTTCAAGGCTAATTCTGCTTCATTCCTGGATTGGCAGTTGTTCATTCCTTGTTCCTAAGGTCATTTCAAGAGACTGTGAACCAAATCAACTTATTTTACATGTTTCTGGATGGTTTTTTGTACATTGAGATAAAAAAATAAGATGAAGGATGAGATGCAAATTGGATTAAATTAGGCTGTAAAGGTATAATTTCATCTGTAAATATTACGTGGCAGTATATAATAGTGTAGTCTCCTTTCCTACTCATGTATTTTGGGAGATCTGCCAACATCCCTTCCATTTTCTAACCTGGCTCAAAAAAACACTCATCTTTGTACTGGGATTAAATAAAACAGAGGGTGAAGAACTGGGGAGACTTTTTTATTTTGGAAAATGTTCCGTGCAAGAAATCGTGAGTCATAGGCTTCAGTCTAGCCTCCTTAGTAGGATGATGTTTCTCAGTTTATTTGGAGTTCTGATCAAATGTGGAAGGAGTCACTTTACTGGACTCCCACCACCTGCCAAGATGTTGCGGTATCATTCATGTCCCCTAAACTCAGTGTTGTTATACATACCTCTAGGAAGACATAGTTTGAATTCCAGCAACTTTCACATACATTTTCTCTTGTTACATACCGTCTTCAATTCTTTTATAAGCTTAGGAAACCCTGCATCTCTTGGATATTCCTTATAGGTTACCTTTCAGTTTTGTGAACACTTTATGCTTAGTACTGTGTTCATAACACAGTAAGTTTTGGAACAATGGTATCTTCATCAGCATTCCGTAACCCAAAGCATGCATCCTAGGTGAAAAATTATGTCTTATTGTGGGAAAATGTGACTTTGCTTATGGTGGAAATATCACTAGTTTAATTACTCAAAATATTGTCCCCAAACCCTTTTGTGTTGGATATAAGTTTATATTAGTCTTAAAATGTCAGAGCAGAAATTTGCCATTTGAAAGAGTTGTGGTGAGAAAGATCATGGTCTTTTATTTATACCTAAGAAAAAAAGATTATTTGAAGACAAAAATGAAAAAAGCTGGGAGAGCATTAAAAAAAGAAACAGCAAGATGGCTTAGGGAAAAAAATCCCACATTGCTTTTTACGCAAATAATAATATACATATTTTCAGAGGGGTTTGGAACGCTGGAAATTTTTATTCCATGAATCTGAAAATGGTCTAAATTTATGCAGTTTTGCAGAAAAGAAGTATTTGCCCTTTTTTGAAAATAGCTCATTTTAAATTTTGTGTATCTCAAGCTGAGACTCTTGTGAACTGTGATGTGTTCTGTAATACCAAACTGATGGCTTTATGGGGTTTTCTGACTTTTGCATAAAGTTATTTAAATAAATATATATGTCTTATGAAGAAATAAATATTCTAACAATGAAATATAAAAGTATATAACATATATACAATTATTACTACTTGGTCTGAAAAGACTGTTGTCTTTTCAGGTATATAGCCCTTTAGAATCAAATTGTCATTCTTTTTCTCAAAACCTGTATATTCAGTGTTTGTGCTGCTTGTGAAGTGCAGAAATAAAGGTGAATCAACTTGGATAGGAGCCAAAGTGGATGATTATCTTAGAGCATCATTATCTCAGGAATACAGAAAGATGTGAATCTCAGTGTGGTATCATAGATACTGACACTTCGTCTATGTGTAAATTGTCAAATCACTTAGACTCCCCTTGCTCTACTTCCTGCTTTTGGAAAATAAGCATGATGGTATCATTCCATCACATGAGAATTCAATATTCATAAATGGTTTGGAAGTTCTGAGATAAAAAGAGTTAAAATTTTTTTACTAAGTACTATTCATGGTTGCCATGTTGAAGCTTATTTTAAAATTGTGAATGCATAATGATTTTTCAAATCACATAGAAAAGAAGAGTAGAAGCAATAAAAAATGAACAGGAACTAAAGCTGGAATTGAAAACAATTAAGCTAGAATTTACATGATCTAAGGTAACTAAGGAGCTTTAAAATATTTTTTTAGAATGAACTTCAAAATCACAGCTAAGATCTTAAAATAACAAAAGCAGAGCAATCATTTTATATTGTGTTTATGCCAAGAATAACACATATGGTTTGAGCCAATAACTGGGACATGTAAGTGCCAGAATAATGTAAATAAAACTAAGAAATATAATATGCATGTGAGGTCTTAGGGATAGTTGCACCCTTTAGGTTGTTAGTCTAGTATCTATTCTTGTGCATATCTTGACAATGATTTGACACACACTGGAAAAGCTTATTTTTATATTCTTGCCAAAACATGAATAATAGACCTGTCATCTTAATGTTGATTTGCTGTGGGATTCTGTTTGATATATTTATATCAAATTTATTCAATTTAAAAATATGAAGTACTGGCAACCTAACAAAGGTTTTCCAAATATGAAAGAGTTTTGCTGGAATTCATGTCAATCATTTCCCTAAGCTATGTTATTCATAGAGTACATAGAATATGATAGCAAAACATAATATATAGATTAAGTTGCATTGTCCTCTCATAGCTTCTTGACAGAACAGTTTTTAATCTGTTCAAGCAAAATAAATACTAGTATTGGTTGTAGACTATGTTGGAAACCATTATGAAAGAGAAATTTAATTTACAGCATTGTTGCCTACAGCAAATGTAGAAATATCTACCAGATAGATTTTCCTTTCGACGTAGTTGAACCATGCCAAAGATCACTGAAGGCAAAGAAAGCATTTTCCTTCATTTCAATGACCCTTGGAAACAAGCCAGAGTATAAAAAACAGTATATAACAATATTAATTTCACAGCACAGGAAATTTCTGGACATTATACTTGTATTTTGTAAAAAAATTCTGTTTGTTATCCATCTCCCAAACAAAATATAATTCTTTATAATATATGACATTTACAAGAGGACGTTTACAAATTTGGCAATATGTAACGGGCATAAAATATTTTATAGAGAGTATTTATCCTCTGTTTCAAAATTATGTTAGTATTAAAACAGATCAACAATTCTGTTCCAGTTTTAAAAAATTCTACTTGACTGATGCTTAACACAAAATACAGAACACAAGTTAAATACAAGTTCTAGCATTTTCACATTCCATTTTCCTTTGTCCAAATTAAGATTTACTAAGACAGAGGGAAAAAAATTGCTTTGCACATTGTTGAGGTCCTAATTTATCCTGGGAAAATTTGTTTTTTTTCCCCAAAGCATTCCATCAAACTGGCATCTACACTGTGTTTGTGGTGTGACGTACATTACCAAAAAAGTAACTGCTGATTATCACCACAGAAATTAAATAAAGAAAACATTCTTTAGAACATGGTTGGTTAAATTTTCCACTTTGTTTGAAAGAATTGCAATTATGGGTTATCTAAAGTGGACACCAAATAACAGAGCAGCTCAACAAATGGCTGCCCGCTCTGTCATACAAATACTTCAGAATCAGTGAGTACATAAACATCACTTCTCAAAGAGGAAATGAAACCAGCAAATAGAGAGTGTGTGCAGTTCAGGGTGGAGAGAGGCAGATAATAGGCCCTCAGCTACCCTACTGCTCTTAGGCTGCTCTGGAGAACTTTGGAAAACACAAATGCTTCAAAGTTCATTAGGTTAAAATATTTATTACTTGGTTTGTAATAACAAGGTAACATAAAACACTGCAGAAAATACCTGTAAAATTGGCAAGAGTAATGATGAACTAAAGCCAAATTCTGACCTGCAGGAAATAGATGCACTGACGCTGACTTCAGGCGAAGTCTTTCTAGTTGCACTGGATCTGAATTAACCCGTAAATCTTTGGCATTGCTTTTCATGGTAGTAGTTTTGTTCTAGGTATTAGGATCAAATTCATGGATTCACATGAAATATTTTGGATGGCTCAAAAGGCATGGATCTAATTATTTCCTGCAGTAGCTCTATTTTATTTAGTAAAACAGGAAGTTCTAACATGGATTTAATCCTGAGTTAATAAGTCCTAGTGAGTGAATTTACTATCTGTTGTCATCCAAATGTATTTGAATTTAATATCCGTGACTGTCCCAAAAAGGAGATTCCACCCAGCTGATTTTAAATCAGAAAAAGTGAAATAGTGGTAAGGGTTTGAGCAAGATATACGCTGACAAATGGCACAATAACAATGTTGTCCTCTCATGTACTTGCATGTGCAGAGCAAAAGTATGTTAAAGAACCAGACAAACCACAATCCCTGTCTGTCATCCTAGAGTGCTTGAATTGGCCTCACCTCTCAGAAGATCTCTGCTTCTTTCATTTCTTGGGTATCAGAATCATCTCTGAGCCAGATGAATGGATCTCTGTGCTGTCTCCACGCTAGAAGAGGCCCAGCTTCTTTGCAAAAAAGGTCTTAAACCAGTCTATTTTGCCTTGTGTGAGCATGCTCAGCCTATCCCCACGAATGCTGAATGATAGACCCACAGACCTACAGAACATTCCAGCCTGGGAGGCACCTCAAAAGATTATCCAATCCAACATTTCTGGGGAAAGAAAGCTTAGACAAAATGATCTAGTACTCTGTCCAATCACATCTTGAAAACCTCCAGTGATGAGGGCTCTACCACATTTCTAGGCAGTTTATTTTCCAGTGAATGATTGTTCTCACTGCAAAAAATGTCTTTATTCTATAGAAACAAATCATTTCCTGGCTACTTTCGCTTATTGCCCTTTGACTTCTCCCTGTATCTCCTTGTGACGAGTGTCTCCATTTTTTGTAGGTGCCTTTTAGGTACTGAAAAACTGTGATGATGCCCCCATGGCTGTTCTCTTCCCCAGGGAGAACAGAGTTAACTACTTCAAGTCTTTCCTCACAGGACAGGTTGATGATATTGGTAGCCCTCTTTTGAACCCTCTCCTGTCTTTCTGTGTTATTTTTGAATTTTGGGGATCGGAACTGGACATAATACTCCAGGTGATGCCTGATAGGCACTGAGTAGATTGGGATTGTGGTATCTCTGTCTCTGCTAGGTAACGCCCCTATGGATGCAGCCCAGTATCTAAATGGTGCTCATAAGAATAAACTACATACAGACTATGAAAAAGTGGTGAAATAAGTCTCTAAAAAACAAGCTGTGAGTGAAATAGCCATGGAAAATCCTTTTCTAACTTGTAGTAGGACTGATCATGCTTTCTTTCATGCTGCTAGAAATGCTTATGTATGTAAAATGTTGTCTTAAATAGAAGTTTTAATCAATGGCTTCAGTTGACTATATCAGGAAGTGAATTTACTGGTTTTATTTTCCCTGCCAGAATGTCATCATAGTATTTCTATTTTTTCAGCTATGAAATGTAACTGGAAAGCATAAAAAATTACATCGTTGTGGTGTGACATTGCTGAAAGCATTAATATACTTTTTCTCCCGTTTATATGTTATTTGAAAATAGATATTGTGTTCTGTCAGAGTGTTTTGAAGTCTGCTAAAGATTATAAATTAAAAATAGGGACAACTAATATAAAATTATATAAACAATAATTTATTATTTTATGACAAAAAAGGATAAAATAATTTTCCTGTAAGTTTTCAATATTATGTGGAGATTTTTCATACTTGGATTTATTTAATTTCTATTCAGTGACAAACTAGATTTGCACTTGCCTATATTGTATTTTCATATTATTCATTGTAACAGGATTTCTTTTGAAAGGCCAGTGGTAGAGAACAATGTAATACACAGAAAAACCCAGTTTTCCACCAATATCTGGCTGTGTACATTTATTATATTCTGATGTTTCTACTGCTTCCTTCTCCAGTTCAGCTATTATAGAGGAACTGATTTTCCTGGTCATGTCAAATATAAATCAAAGCAGAGCATTAATTTTCTTAAGGCATTTCAGCAATTAGACTGTCAGTGTAGACCATTTCTTTACTGGTGTTGGATTTGTGTACAATAGTGTGCTATTTCTTAATTAAAGAACTGCAAAATAATCTGACTGATAGAAAATGTCCACATATGGGCATCCATCAAAGTTATTTGATATTTGGATCCAGCTGCCATAAAAATATCATGTAATTTGAATTCCTCCTGCTTTATGTCTAGAAGGTCTAAATTTACTGGAACAAATATACGAGCATGACAGCTAGATACTTTTCTTACCTGTTTTGTAAGGTAATATAACAACATTATTGTTTCAGTGGAATTACATGTTGTCAAGCTTTCAGTGTGTGATATGTATCTCTTGCAGGACTCCTAACACCAAATTAAATTTATAAATAATAACCTACAAAAGATTTGACTGTCAGCTTTTGACAGTGTTCTTCCATCAATTCTTTCTTTTTTTTTGTCACCCCTAGAGATCACCAATACATCCTTCTTGACAAGCCCTTTGCTTTCAACAAACCACTTATTAGCGCTCATAGTTTTCACTTAGAAAATAACTACAAAATGTTATTACACAATATCAATGCAGACATTTCCTTGACCATATATTTTGACTTGGTGTAAAAAGTGGCAGTCTGTAATCAGCTTATGGGTCCCCTCTGTATCACAGGTTACTTCTGCAGTTGGGACATTATTTCTTTAAATTGAAAGTGAGACACATAATTTTTAAAACTTACTATAATATAAGCCTGTCCAAATCAGTCTAATTTTAAGATTTTGTTGAGTTACTAACAAGTCAATATCTAAAAGTAACCTTTCCAGTTATAGTTTTTTTTGAGACAAATCTGTGATCATGTAAGAAGATTCTGTGGTAAAATCACAATGATATTCCAAAATGGTTACAACTGGGATTAATCTTTTATGGAACAAGGGTGTATTTTGCTGTTGGAACACAACAGCACTAGATGTATGGTAGTACTTTAGTATTCTAGCATGTCAGTATTTTAGCATGTCAGATGTAGAAAAAGTCACTACTGCTTCAAAATAGGTGTCCAGTTAGGCAGTTAGGAGTGTAATAACATCAATTAATGACTGACCTTTGAATCTGCATACCTACCTGCACACAAGCATGAAGTCAGCAATGAAACACAAATTGGAGTGTGATGCTATGGTGTTCTTAGGACAGTGAATTGCGTTTTTTGAGCTTGAAAGAAAACTGAAATTGTTTCCAAGGGTTCTCTCTCGGAAAAGTACCTTTGAGCAGGCTTTTACCTCAACCCAAGTAAAGTTTGATCTTTTATTACCTTTTATCTTCTTAGGTTATTTCCTGACCTTCTTGGAACCAGTAAACAATATCACTGTAGTCCAGGGGCAAACAGCAATCCTCCACTGCAAGGTAGCAGGAAATCCGTCTCCGAATGTCAGATGGCTAAAAAATGATGCTCCCGTGGTTCAGGAGCCAAAAAGGATCATCATCAGAAAAACAGATTATGGTTCACGTCTGAGAATACAGGATCTGGATACCACAGACACAGGATACTACCAGTGCGTGGCTTCAAATGGGATGAAGACAATAACTGCAACAGGAGTTTTGTTTGTCAGGCTTGGTGAGTTCCTGGCTTTTATGACTACTCAGACTGCTTTATAGACTAGGTATTAGTTTTAACCATAGTATAATGAGAAATGAATTTAATGTTTTAAGAAAAATTCTCAACACAAAAGAAAGTAAAGTCAGTGCCTGGGGCCTCTCTCCCAGCACAGAACTTCTCAGTTGAACTTGATACCCCTTTAGTGGTAATAAAAGAAAGTAAATACAGATGTAGAGGTCTGTAAATACACAGGGAAGAAAAAAAATAAAAGAAGTGCCAGTAAAAAGTACAAAAAGGTAACATTTCATTGCCTGGAGTTTTCACTCTACTGCTCAACTCAGTCTGTGAAAAAACCAAAACTGATGAGAAGAATGAGGAGCAGTTTTCTGTGTGATGTTCATAGTTCTGGGCTCATCCTTGTGAATATCACTTCTGCACTGCTATGTGAAATGGCCTCAAATTCTGTCTTTTGACATGTGAAGGTACATCACACCTTTCAAGAAGTGCTTATATTGCATTTTGGAGACGTAATAATCCAATCTGGAAGCCAGCCTTTTACATAACTTACCTTTGGAGCAATGAGAGAAAAAATTCTAGATGCATTTTTCTAAATTTTTTTTTCTAATTTTGTAATGTAAATAATTAATTCCACAATTTAGTTTGTAGTGATTGAGTATTGAAGTGCTGAGTATTGAACCTTGTTCCTGCTGTGATAAAAGTTGATCATCCCCTTGCTGCATCCTAAATTCTGATAGTAAGGCTCAGCTGGGGCTTATTAAAAGGTAAGCGATGTGTTAAAATAACACCTTGTCTAACTACCAGTGTTTTCATGGTGGAAAATATTTTATGAAAAAAAAAAAGAAGCCCATTCAAGTTGCTGCTGGAGCAGAAAGTAGATTCATATGATTTTTATTTGTGGCTTTGAAAATAACAATATATAATTATGTTCAGGAATGCAGAAGGTTTTGTTTGGATCTTGAGATAAACCTTCCTTAAAGAGACAATTTCCTTTAGATCGCTATTGACTTTTTTTATTATGTTGTCCTTGAGGTAAACTTGTCAGCAATGCTTGTTTATTTTATGTTTGCAGGTCCAACAAACAGCCCAAATCACAATCTTCAGTAAGTACTCTTTGGAAAATTACTTCATGTACTCTGACCTCTTTTGTACTGTCAGAATTTAGTCCATAAACTCAGTAAATGCTGCCTGCAACTACAGTGTTCTTGCTAAAAGTATCTAATTAGATCAAAAACTGACAGAATGGATGCAAGTTTTTTAGACAGATGTAGCATTGTGTTACAATGGATTTTGATTTGATTGACTATTCTTGAGCAGCTTCTGCTTGCTTATTTCATGTTTTAAACAAGCAAATTACCACAAAGTCATGTTGGAACAGTAATTGTTTACAGGGCAAGTATGGGCTAGAAGAGTGATTAAAAATGAATGGGTAAAATGCTTAGGTTGCTGTTGTTGCAAATTTACCCATGTTATATTATTATAACTTGAAGAGCCAGGTAAAACAAGACTAGAATCCTGTCGTTGAGTAGCTAGGAAAAACCTCTGTTTGTTAGTGTCATTTTGACTTGAGTGGTGATTTTGTGATTTCTGCAAGACACCTGAGCTCCCTTGCTGATTCAGTTATAAGGATGGAAAGAAACACATAGAATGGTCTGGATTGGAAGAGACCTTAAAATCACCCAGTTCCAACCCTTCTGCCATGGGCAGGGACACCTTCCACTTTATCACGTTGTTCCAAGTCCCATCCAGCCTGGCCTTGAGCACTTCCAGGGATGAAGTATCCACAGCTTTTCATGGCAACCTGTTCCAGCTCTTCACCACCCTCTGAGTAAAGAATTTTTTTTTAATATCTAATCTAAACCTGCCCTTTTCCAGCTTAAAGCCATTGCCCCTAGTCCTGCACTATCTCCCAGTATAAAAATCCCCCTCCTTCCTTTCTATGAAAACCTTTTAAGGCTGCAGTGAGATTGCCCTAAAACCTTCTCTTTCTCCAGGCTTAACAACTCCAGCTCTCTCTGCCTGTCTGCACAGAGAGGTGCTCCAGCCCTCTGATCATATTCATGGCCTCCTCTGGACCCACTCTAAGAGGTCCACATCTTTCTTGTGCTGAGGACTGCGGAGCTGGACCTAGGATTCCAGATGGGGTCTCAAGAGGGCCATATAGAGTGCTTGAATCCCCTCCTTCACCCTGCTGGACACACTGCTTTGTATGCAGCCCAGGATACCATTGTCCTTCTGGGCTAATAACTCACATTCTTGGGTCACATTCAGCTTTTCATCCACAAGAGCCTCCAAGTCCTTCTTCAAAGGGCTGTTCTCAATGTCTTGATCTCGCAGTCTATGTTCATGTCTGGGATTTCCCCAATCCTGGTGGTGCACTTGGCACTTGAACTTTTAGAACTTCATGAGGTTCTCATGGACCCATTTCTCAAGTTTGTTCCCCTGTTGTCCCAATGGCACTTTTCAGGTTGGTGTCTTCAAACTTGGTGAGGGTGCTCCTGATCCCAACATCTGTGTCATTGATGAAGATGTTGAAGAGTGCTGGTCCCAAGAGAAAGCCCTGAGGGGCACTGCTCATCATTGGCCTCCATCTGGACAAAAAGCCTTAGACCACAATTTTCTGGCTTCATCCATCCAGCCAGTTCCCTATCCACTGAATAATCCAAATCCATGTCTCTCCAGTTTGCAGATAAGGATGTCATGTGACATGATATCAAGGCCTACAGAAGTCTAGATGGATGCTATCTGTTGTCTTCTCTTATTGACTGATGCTGTCACTCTGTCACGAAAGACCACCCAATTGGTCAGGTACAATTTGCCCTTAGTAAAGCTGTGCTGGCTGCCTTGGGTCAGTTTGTTGTCTTATATATGCCGTCAGATAGCTTCTAGGAGGATCTGCTTCATGATTTTTCCAGGCACAGAGGTGAGGCTCACCAGTCTGTGGTTCCTCACATCTTCCTTTCTCCTCTCTTTAAAAATGGGAGTGATGTTTCCTTTTGTTCAGTCACCAGGGAGTCCACCTGACTGCCTTGACTTTTCAAGCATGATGGGCTTGTTTTGGCAAGAACATCAGCCAGTTCCCTCAGGACTCTGCAATGTATGTCATCAGGTCCCATAGACTTGGGGCTACTCATCTTCATCAAGTGATCCCAAACCGGCTCTTCACTTACAGTGTGAGAGACTTCACTCCCCCGTACCCACACAGAGGATCAAGGACTAGAGTGGAAAGGGTGACTGCCAGTGAAGACTGAGGCTAAGAAGTCATTGAATAACTCATCTTCTTCCTATCAGTCACCACCAGTTTGTCTTTCTTGCTTATCATGGGGTACATTTCTCCTTAGCTTTTCTTTTTTGGCCTATGTCAGACCAATATACCTGGGAACCAAGTTTTACATTGATTCACTTTTGATATAGAACAAGTAATTAAATTTATTTCTTTTGGCTTCCCTGGTATTTTCCAAGCGCTTCTCCTGTACTGAGAATGAACTTGTTAATATGTCACAAATTCCAATTTAAATAGAATATTTCAACTGATATAGTGAAAAAAAGAATTACTGTGTATGTGACTTCCTCAAGTGGAAGTAAATTAGGGTTCCCAAGACATCCTTCATCCTGGATTTTCCTAGGCTTTTAATGCTTTGCTATGCAAACTTTGCTGGTTTGGAACGCTAAGTTAAAATAAAGAAATAACTAGGGGAAAAAAAATCCTATTATTTGGCTTATGACAATGGGTCTTGTACCATTGGTATTGGAAGCAGTAGTGTGCCATCATTGTTCTGGACCTGCCATTAAAATGTGAAGTGAAGAGTACACTGCTGGTAGATTATTTTCTTTTTAGTATCTAATAGATTGGAGAGAAACCTGAAACTTCAGAAAAACAAGGTCAGGTCAAAGGTCTAGTGAGAAGTCATGAGGGTCTTATCATATGAGGCCCAGGAGCTTTCAGGGATTAGAGATCTTTACCTCATTGCATGCTTACTTCTGTTTCAATTTTTTTTTTTTTAAATCTGTCCTTCAAATAAAATGCCATGTTTTGGTGGTATAATTATTTTATTTTCAGAAACTGACCACAGTTTTTTAAGAACTGAATATTTTGTATAAAATCATGCAGGTAACTTTGTAAGCCAGAAAAGAGGAAGGGTGGAGAAAGGCTAAAGAATACCTATCTGGAAGGAGGTCTCATGGAACAAATGACTCTTTCCATTCCCTGTCTGCACAGTGCAGCCTCGCACTGACCCACGCGAGAGCTATTGCTGCTGGTGTTAGTGCTTCAAAAAAGACATGCTTCAGTGGAAACCTGAAACATAAAACCATTGCAACTTGGTTTAAAATCGTACCTAATGAATATTAAGGGATAAGAAACATTACCTATGTAGATACCATCTAGCAAGGTATTTTTATGCAGTTCCTGCTGTGGATTCCTAGAATTAATTGGCAATTAAAGATTGCCAGGGAGAAAATGTGTGTTACGCAGTCAGATTTGCCATTGCAAAAAAACATCTTGACCTTGAAGTAATGAAGATGAGACGTTTTCCTAAAAATCTAAATGTAAAAACTTTCAACCAAATACGTAGTCTTAAATTGCTGTGGATTATTTGGAGATGTCTTTATTTTCTGGCAAGATTCATATGTGTAAAAATTTCTAGGGATTTTTCTGTAGAAATAGAGAATTGCCATCTTTATCAAAAGTATTAAAATTATCAAAAATAGTAATCGATGATATAGATAAATTTACAAAGGAAATAAAATCAAAACATGATCAAAAAAAAAGGTTTCTGTTTAGTCTTTGCTGTCCAGAGGACTGTGCTGCTAAAGGGTTGTTTTACTAGACTACAACCGTTTGGCAATCCTTTCTCTCACTGCATTATGCTTTTACCTTTTGCATCATTAGTATTTTTAGTTTAGCCTCTCAAAAGAGAGACATCCTGTCTGTTCAGAAATATACAAGTGGGTGAATATAAAATAAATGTTTAACAAATACCAGAGCATGTTTTTTTATGGTGATTTAAAGCAATGGGCATTAATATCTTGGAGTCTAAGAGCAGAAAGGCAGAAACAGTTGTTTTTCCTTCTAGAAGTGTTGTTCTTAGAAGATAACACCATTCTAAAAGACTGCATGTTCTCTAGTCTAATATATTTTTCTTTTGAATTGAATGGTTAGATTAAATTTTACCCATTGAGCAAATTCCTGTTTTGAAGCAGTTTAACTTTAGTAGCACCACCTTGAAGGGAGCTTGGGATGGAAGATATCTAATATTCAAATATGCAATTTGTTGGCTCTTAAAGGCTTCTGGAAAATCTGATGAGGCCTTTGTGAAGTGAGGAAGGCACAAAGAATGCAGGCAGAAAGAAATGCCCCTAAGCTCAGTCCTTGCCAAGCGTATGGGAAACGTCTCTGTTGTCACTGCTGCACTTTTCCCTGCGTGACCTTTCTGAAATCTGCTTAGGTTGTCAGGAGCTGAACATTTCCTTCCAGAGCCCTGTGCAGAGGAACTGGGCTTTTCAAGAAACTTTGAGAAGTCCCTGTTTTATTGAACTCTGACAAAGATCAGTTATAGGTTTGCAGCCTTCAATGCCTGTATGCTGGACACTTCGGAGAAATAGGTGAGAGGAAACACTGCCACCAAATAGAAACAATCATTACTTTGTGGAGGAATTTTTGAGGTATTAATTATTCAGAATAACTTTGCACGTTCCTATGCCTGATTTTCAAGTAGTATGGGACAATAGTAATTTTTTTAAGATTTGATCCATTGAAGAAAAGTGATGAAGCAATTGTAGTTAGGAAAAAACAGTTCGTTCAAACAGTGGAAAACAGCATGTCTGAAAACCAGTAACATGGCTGTGTTAAAACTCCAGTGAGGAGGCTGGGTTCCTGAGCAATTTATTCTCCATGGTCTACATATCCCAAAGCACACCTTTTCTGTGACCCCAAAAGGAAATTTCTGCATGATATGAGGGGCACTTGAATATCTTTATGATGAGAACAAAGTAATTTTCATCATGTGATGAATCTTTGTGTAATTGCAAGATGGAAAAGAGAATATGAGGTCTTGGGAAAGAAGGTAGAAAGCAGTGGATCATCAGAGCACTTCAGCCTCAGGCCACTTCCCTGCCCCTGACCGGGGTCTTCCAGGTAAAAGACAGTAGCTGAGGGGGAAATAATTTTGTAAACTGAATCTCTCTGGCAAACTATAGGTATCTAACATCACACTAAAAAGAAAAAATGCTTTCATTACCGTCGAATAGCAGCACCACTTGTATCTTCCTCCTTTCCTTAGGTGGTGTGGTAAATTTTTTGGTCTCAACATAGTTTAGCCACAGACAACGTTGTTAATCTTGTAAATTATACAAGATTATCTTAAAATTCACATAAACAGATGGTTTTTTAAATACAATACAAGGTTTTTTCAACTCAGAAGTTACAGTGTTTATTCAGGCCCATAAGGACCAGGTGTTTGATGATGTGCTTCCTCCAGAATGACGTGCACGCCTTTTGTTTCATCAAAATATTCATGTGGCTGAGACAACCGTATCTGAGCTATGTATGTTTTTTTAAGATGCTTGTGGTAATATGTTGAAGTTACAGAATAAGCTCATACTTGTGTTTTCATTTCCTGTTTTAATCAAGGAAAAAGAGTTTTGTGATTAGAACACTGGACTGTAATTTTAGAAGTCTGGATTTAATTTCTGACTGTACTTCTGTCTGTGTGTGTGATTGCAGCAAGTTGTTTAACCTTTGTCTCTCCATGTTTTGTACATCAAATGGAGATGGTGGATCTTTGGAATTTTTTGCCTTCCTCTGCTATGGGATCAGATTATTTCAAAATGTTTCGGGTACGTTCTTCTCCCCGTAAAGCGTGGAATGTTATCCTGTTTTATGAGTGAGGAACTGAGGCACAGATTATCTTGGGCTGGTCTACATTAAACAGCATGTGTTTGTCTTGGCAGATTTCCTGACTCCCTGACAATCCAATTTGGGGATCTGGCTGAAACATGCTGCAATTCCCTCCTAGACCCTGTGTGTCAGTTTCCTTTTTTTCTCTCAAGGCTGAGGGGGAGGCTGTGTTTCACCCTCCTGTGGGTTTGGGGCTCCTTTCAGGGGATTTTGATCCGCAAACTCAGATCTGCTTTTGACTTCATCGTTTTAAATGTCGTTTGACAGTCCTTCAGGCCAAGACAGGAAATTTGGAGGAAGGACAGAACTAAAACCAAGGTTGCACTAAAATTTTTCTCTCTTATCTATTTTAGAGTGCAATTTTTCTGTTTTTCCTCTAGTTATATAGGATACAGCCTAGAAAGGCTCAGAAGTTTATGACACCACAAATTAACATGTAGCTAAAATTTATACTCTGTCTGCCTGGAGATGTAGGGTGTACTCAGAGGAAGCTGACAGTCTATCTTGTAATAAAACCTGAATTTTTATCTTAATGTTACTCATGCATTTCAANCCCCCCCCCCCCCCCCCCATTTTAAACCCCAGAACATGTGTAATTCAAGGCAGAATTAAACAGCTGTGGAAATACTGTTTTGGGTTGCTTTGCACCACACCAAATCACAACTTCTTCCCACGTGACATTGCTGCTTCAGCTTTAATCTTCCACTTGAATGCTTTCTAATCACAAGTAAATAAATGATGAACAATCTAATGCATTTTATATTATTTAGTGATAGAGGTAGAAATTCAATGTGCTTACAAAGATGATAAATTTAAAAAGCCAGATGTGTATTTAAACTAATATACATACCATCTTGGAGTAGACACAAGTGTATTCCTGCGACTTGTTATCTGGGGAAACTATTACAAGTGGTAGGTTTTTGTCCTTTCTGTTAGAGGAAGGCAAGAACTGAAGAAAAAAGTTTACAGGGAATATGTAGGGAGAAAAAAGGATAATAGCTTGTTTAAATCTGTTATGCTCACTAACCCATCTTGTTCAGAGCCTACCGAAAAACAAAGGAAGCCAAGCATATGCACAGGTGATTAAAAATAAATCATCATGAAAGTTTTACCTTCTTTTTGCTATTGTATAAATCAAATGCCCAATCAAATGTAAATTAAAGTAATGCAGATGCACTGCTTTACTGAGAGAGACTGCTGGCAAAGAAAAAAAAGCAACCCTGCAGGACTTGACCTGTAGTTGGGCAAGGTTTCTAAATACCTTAGGAAGTAGTAGTATTTAGTTACATTTCTTACAGCTAAGCTAACTTATGTAGGAAGCACTTGCCCACTTGTTATTAGCAGTACTGTCAAGATACTTCTAAATGGGCTGGCTCAAGCATTGTACCGAATGCAATTCATTATATGTACAAGCTACAAGCATGCACTACACCCAACAACACAAACACTTCCTTTCCTAAGAGTTCTTCTTACAAAATTTAGACCTTTAGCTTGTATATGAATATTTAAGGGAGTTGATGTTTTCTGTGGGTGAGAATTCTGTGTATTGGGAGAACCTGCTTCCTACTCTGCAGAGCAGTGGCTGGGTTTTTGATAGTCAGAAAAGCCTAGGCGAGCTGTAAGGTGCGACTCATAAGCTGTGCAATACATGGCAAAGAGCCAGTTTACAGCTCTTTGTAAATATGTGACCCCAACACACCCTCTTCCAGCAAATTCCAGATCAGCAGCAGGTGCTTAGGTTTAAGCAGCTCAGAGAAACAGTTTTTATTAAACTACCAAAGAAGTTGCAAGCAAAGTAAGATGCTTGTTATTCCCTTTAAGGATATATGTAAATTGATATTCAAAGTAGTAATGGCCCTTGGGCTTTTGGCAAGTAGCTACTGCAGCTGTTGGACATCCCTGATATAACCAGCAATCTTCAGCGTGTTTAGATTTTACTTCTTCCCTCTATCCCTCCCCTGCTCTCATTTGTTCAGTAGCCTAAATGGCTTTCAAAGTATTTATTGTATGTCTTACAAAAGGACAGTTATATGTCCCTGAGACTTCCTGTAGGCATTTGATGCCACATTGAGTTTAATTAGAGTTCCTTAGGATGCTGAATAGCCTCTAAGTGCATACAAGGAAAGGGTGAATGCTGTAGTTAGGTACAAAGATAAAGGAACACTATTCTAATGAAAAGTAGGTAATTTAACAAAATGAGATAATGCTGGAACACCACACCATAAATCATCCTTTCAATTTTTATGGCTTTATGGTTAGATTTTCCCTACTTTTGTATTTTTATGTTCTCTATTTCAGTTTGAAAGAGCCAAAAAAACTAGACGCAACTAATCTAGAGTACTTGAGAAAAAGTCAAACAGATGGTACGAATCAATAATATTTGAACAATTCTATTCAAAGCTAAATAGCATTAACAGTGCTGGAAGGAATTAGTTTTTGAGAAGATGAAAGAAAATTCAATAAGGAAATCTGCTTTTTAAAATTGGTATTGCTTTATTAAGTCTAAAATCTGAAGTATTCAAGGTAATACTACTCAAAAAGTAGGGCTGAAAGAAGCATTTGTCATCAGCAGTTTCTCATACTCCTCAAAAAGCTTAATCTTAACCAGTAGAGGAGTAAGCACACAGTATAGAATAGAATACAATACAATAAAAATACAATACGGTGTAATACAGCACAATAAAATACAGTAGCTCCAGTTGGCAGGGACGTACAATGATCACTTATTCCAGCTTCCTGATCACTCCATTGACAAAAGTTAAAGCCCATTATTAAGACCTTTGTTCAAATGCCTCCTTTTAAGGCACTGATGGCACAGGGCATTGACCGCCTCTTTAGGGAACCTGTTTAAGTTTGACCACCCTCTTGGTAAGGAAATGTTTCCTAATGTCCATTCGGAACCTCCCTTGATGCAGCTTTGAACCATTCTCATGTGTACTGTAGCTGAACCCCAAGCAGAAGAGACCAGCACTTCCCTCTCCTCCTCCCCTTCTCAGGAAGCCATAGAGAGCAGTGAGGTCACCCATCAGCCTTCTTCTCTCCAAAAGCAGCCAAATCCAAAATCCTCACCCACTCTTCATGGTATATTGCTTCCAGCCCTTCCACCTGCTCTGTTGTCCTCCTCTGGACCATTCAAGGACCTTCCCACCCTTCTCAGACTGTGGGGCCCAGCACTGCACACAGGACTCAGGGTGAGGCAGCACCACGGCTGAATGCAGCAGGATGATCCCAGTCACAGCTGGTGATGCTGTGTCTGATGTACCTGGGATGGGGTTTGCCCTCCTGGCTGCCCGGGCTCACACTGCTGGCTCACCCTGAGCTGCTGCCCACCAGCACCCCCAGATCCCTTTCTGCAGGGCTGCTTCCCAGCCACACAATCGTTTAAGTAGGACCGGACCCCCAAGTTCATTGAGTCCAACCATAAAATGCTGCATTGCATAAAAACATACTCTCAGCTAAATCATATCTGCTAAATTATGCAGGAATTTGAATCCTAGAGCTAAGGCATGCTTGTAGGTGTGCCATGTTAGAGAGCTGAAGCTGTAGTCACTTTTCAGGTTGGAGCTGCTGTGGTGATACTCATTTGTAGATAGCTGCAAAGTAGCATTTTCATACTGCACTTGGTAATTAAAGTAGAGAAGACAGCCTCAGTGTGTAATGAAGTTTAGCTGCGTATTTTTTTTTTTTTACCAGGATGAGGAATAGAGAGAAAAGTGAAAATGTAACACAAAACCAGTAGTTTCAGGATTCAGACACTCCATCAAGAATGTGCTGTGGGTGATCATTGTACCTTTATATACTCTGTGGTTCAGACTGACAGATATATCAGTATGTACAGGATCTCAGTTTTAAGCATTCAGAACTAAATGCTGAAATACTAAACCTGGGGAAGCATTTGTTCTCCTAATTGAGTTTGCCACATGTTTTGATTTGTGAACAGTTTATTAATGTTAAACCCGATTACATTAATTTACAGAGCTGTGGTGTTGGTACAATTGCTACTCATGGAGTATCAAGCTAATGATGTTTGCATAGCATCATGTGCGTGGCATATGAAAATAAATTAATTCTGACTTCAGAATATGAGCTATTTTGCCTGTGGAACAATGTAGCCAGCATCCACTATTACATTGCAGAAAGATTTAAATGGAAAAATGTGACAGTCAGGAATTAATTGGTTATACACAGGGAAAAAAAAAGGAAAAGAGGAGAGGAGTCTTTAAAATACAGTCTGATAAACATTCAGTAAGTAATTTTAAGTCCAAAGGAAGAAATGTAAGGGGAAGTTACCTTTGGGATTATGTGAAGGTTGGATGAACACCCCAGACTCCCAGCAGTTTTGGGTGATTCAGGGTGCTCTTACCCCAGTTCCAGAAAAGGGAAGCTACAGAGCCACAGTTTGTTCATTTCCACCCTCTTCCAGGGGCTGAAGTGGAAGAGTGTCTGTTTATTTTTAATTTTTGAGAACACTAGAGGCCTTAATTGAAACTGGCATAGAATTTCCTGTGGAGAAAAAGCAAATTTTCCTAATTTGGAAAAAACCAACAAACCTATTATGTGAAATTATGACAACACACCAAAATTATTTGATGAATTCTGGATTCCTTAGCCATGCTATCCAGACCTCGGCCGCTGGAGCCAGATGACAGGCGGGTAACACTAATAATAGACTGCTGTCTCCAGTACAGACCAGCCCAGAAGAGGAGACACATCCTTGGTTATCCGTCGACAGAAAGAAATGGTGAGACACAAAAATTACTAGGTTTTGCTTCAGATTTGAGGGAGATGTGTGCTCCCCTGGTGGTAGCCACTGTAAGCATCTCTGCCCTGCCTCTTCATCCTGCTTCCACAGTCCCTGTCCTCCTGGGTCCTCTGTGAACTCCTCATGCCAGCACCTCAGTTAACCTTAGGTGAAAACCTTGGGTGCCAAGCAGTTTTCTTTTGTCACATCTGGGTGCGAAGCCTGCTGTAGACACAGTTTTGGAGAATATCAGGTGCACTTGTAGACTGGGCTGATGTGTGCATTAAGGTGAAGGCTGGACAAATTCAGGCAGTGTTTCATGGGAACAAAGGTCTGCTCCAAGTCTCATGTGTCTGCTCAATAGCAAGACAATGTGACAGGATCACAAGCAAGTGGCTACTCCTTCTACTAGTAGTGGTTCTGTCTGGAATTTTAATTTTTTCTAAAGAGAAACGAAATATTAAAAAATTCCCCAGCCTCATTTTTTGAAACATCTTACAATTTCCTTAAAAGTAACCAAAAAGAAAAATTATCTTTGGACTGTGGAAAATTTCTTCTCAAATAAGCCCTATCAAAGAGAAGCTATGATAATTGTAAGATTCGCAAACTCTATCTTCCTGCAACATTGCCTAGAATTATCTCGTATTGCATCCATAAAAAGTAGCAGAGAAACTAACAAATATTTCATATTGTCACTTAGATGTTTTTAAAGACATAGGTTAAAAGATGTCAAGTTTTTCAAGTAGATGGAATATGCTAATTTTTCCTTAAGACTGGAAAACTGAAACTTCAGTAATGTATGTTCTTAAATACTTGATGTTTCTGTAGTTTTAATGAAAGTGTTCTGTAAAGGACTTTGAAGATGCACACTTCTACATATAATTATGTAGCCAATTTATAACTGATATTATGATCATTTCTAGCTGTTTTGCAAAGCTCTCTGTTATCAGATGTATAATCTCTGTGGTAACTGAGGTAGAAAAGCCACCTTTGTTCTGTTTTAAAAAAAACAGAAAAAGAAGAAAAAAAAATTATGCCAGTACAGTTATCTTCACTTTTTCATTTGCTCATATTCTTCCAGAAATGATCACATTTTTAATGGCATGGTCACTTAAAACATTTTTAATTCTGAAGAAAATAATAATGCGTTTTGACTTCTTTTCTTTCTACAAAAACATTTTAACATTTTAACCTCTAATAAAAAGCCAGGAAGCACTTTATAGAAATCTTATATTCCCCATCATTCAAGGAAAAAAAAGAAAAAAGCAACCAAAATGAAAAGCTTAAGACACTTCCATAGGATTTAATTTTTTTTGTTTTAAATTATTCCTTTGTCCTTCTTTTAACCTCCCCTCCTCTTTGGATTTTTATAACTTGCAATTTTCAGCCATTCTTGCACAGTCTTTTCTCTCAAGACTTTCTACTTCCTACTTGTCTTCCTGGCATGTATATGAAGTTCTATCAGTGGATTTAAATCAGCTGAGCTATAGTAAAAAATTCCTATTTATGCATAAAATCTGCTTCTGGAGGTAAACCACAATGCATTAATGTCTGCCTGAAAATTTAAAGGATTTTGTAAAAGAAAAAAAATAGCATATTGAGCTTACCCCTGGTTGCATTTAGAGAGTGGGGTGAGGACCACACCAGACAAGGTCAGAGGAGCCTGGTGGGAGGTGGGCTGCCCTTCTCTCACCGGTTCACAGGGTGAGAAGGGACCCCAAGTCCCAGACCAGTCCCCTTGGTGAGGCCACATATCCCTTCCTCCCCCTCCCTCAGCACGGCAGCTATCAAAGTTCTTTTCTCCTTCTCCTGCATGGCTTTCCCATCTTCCCTGGTACCTGACATGATCTCTTAGCTCTGCCCCCTCAGTCACACCCTGTCTTTGCTGAAGCCCAGCCACCAGGAGCCGCCTGGTCCCCTTGCACTGACCCCAAGGCACGAGCAACCCCGTTGCTGGAGCCCTCTCTGAGCTGCCCAGGATGGCCCTGCCAGTTTTACTTGTTGCCTGATACAGCAGCAGTTATGACATTTTTAGCTGGTGGACTCCTCTAAGACCTTTTTGGAGCTGACCTATGTGTACTCGCTCACTCAGGGTGGCATGGCAGAATGAGGATGGATAACAGCGAAGAAATTGGCTTTCCTCTGTCAGCAGAGGGAAGAGAGAGCTGCTTGTTGGAGGCTCTTCAGAGAGGCTCTGTTGGCCCTGCTCACTTTCCTTGGAGATGTCAGACAAATACAATTTATTAGACAGTCATAACACACTGAGGGGGATAACGTGCCTTGAAAAAAAGGGGTGGGAAAGAAGGCTCATAATGGCTTCTTTGGTGAGTGAGAAGCTGGAATGCTGCATGGCCAGGTTCGTGTTCCCATGTGTTGAAGTTAGTTTTCTGAGGGTTTTTCTTTTCAAATTTTCACTAACGGTGGTTGTAACAGAAATGTTTCTGTTAGAAGCACCTGACACTCAGCAAAACAGATCTGCAGCCTTCCCTGGATTGCCAGCTGACTCATGTGATTTCAAGATTTCATCCCAACGTGCTAACACCTATGAAAGCAGAGAGAGAATTTACAAAAATGTCCTTTGAGTAAACTGAAAGAGAGAGTTTGTAGGCAGAAGTTAGAATGTTGCTGGCAGAATATTAGATCATCTGTTTGAAGTTATATGTGTTAACCAAGAGGATTGTGGCTGGTTATACAGCTAGGGACAATCATCTATTTCTTACAGAAATTCAGAACATTGACGTCCTTGTTTAGTTTTCCTTCCTTGACTGTTTTTCCCAGGTTATTGTAGTAAAAGCAGCCCCTCCACTTATGTCTATACTTCTGTATGTGCTGTACTTGGGAACTGCAACATTTTTTGGTACACCAAAAACTTTTCTAAAGATGCAAAGCAATAATAAATATGTGCAGATATGATACCAAGAAATATGATACCAAGAAACTATAGCAGCATGCAGTGTTGTCTAATGAGGAACCTGCCACAGTTTTATGTGTTTCTTTCACTTGTATATGTTTGCCTGTGAGGGCTGTTTTTCATGTTATAGGAGCAATAGTGGATGTGTGTGTCAAAGAAAGGAAGGCAACACCAATTTCCTTTGGTTTTATCTGCTTAAATAATTTATCTTAGTATCTTTTATTAAGGACACAGCTCAGCTAAGAGTGCTGACACCCACTTAAGGCATGCCTACTGAGGAGACCAATTTGGGTCATGAGTCAGTGAAGGCCTATGATTAAACCCTATTGATGTTCTCTCCCTTTATTGTCTTTAAATTATTTTAAAATATTTAGTAGTAAAAGAATCCTCCTTACACAGCAACATTAGAATATATGTTTGAAACATTACTTGGACTATGATTTAGAGACAGACTTTGGAACCTGAGTTTTGTATTTAAAAATACTGATTTCATAATCAGTTTTGGCAATATTTTCAATAGCCTCCATATTAGGTTGTTTTAAAGTTTACAAGTTGCTCCTTGATAAACAAACATATTCTCTCCAGTTTGTCACTAACAATAGGTGCATTTGTAGCTGTGTTTTTACCAATGACATTTCAATTAGTTGCTTTATCTATTTGCTGGCTGAAAATGGTCTCTCAGGTCCTATGATTAATATGAACAAATCCATAATCTAATAGAACCAGAAGAATAAAGATCAACTGTTACTTTTTACTGATCTTAGGCATTGAATATAGAGTTTCAGTTCACACTATATTTTTTTAGTAACTAATAGATAAATATTCAACTCAAATGCAACAACAGTTGTTCTGTTCAGTAATTGGAACTTCCAGTACATTCTTTAAGGGATTCAGTGATGTCCTACTTTTCAGATAAAAAGCAGGAAATATTTGTCCATCTTGTGTGCTAAATATAAGGGAATCTTGCTTTTTGGGTCTGTTGTTACACCTGATAAGCATCTGGTAGCAGAAGTCACGGGCCATATCCATTGTGAGTGTAAATTGTCATAGGCCCATTAACTTCAACTGAGCTATGACTATTTATACAAATTCCCCTGCCTGTTAATTTTTTATTTTTTACACTAGACTCCCCTTCTTTTCTGATAGTATTTCTTGCATTCCTTTAGTGCAAAGGAAAAGTTTTACTGTATTCTAAGTATTTAGTACTCTAAGTCTCTCTTTGAGGAGTTAAGTATATCAGTATGGATTTCCTGATATCCAAGGAGCACTGATCTTTAGACGCAGGTGAAGATATGCAAACAGTGATTTTAAGTACCGGGAAGGTGGGTTATTTGCAGAAACCTTTGGTCAGAGGATAAAACTGTTTGTTCAGAGAATGGATAGAGGTAGGGCAGGAAGCCTGTGCCCTTCTCCCATGATGAGGGTGTAGGGTAGCCTCCATTCAGGCAAGGGCCTGATGCAGCAGTGGAGTTGTCCCTGCCACCCATTAGTTTCTTGGCTTCAGCAGGAAGGACACAAATGTGCATGTGTGGAGTTTTGGGTGTTTTATAGTTTGTGGGTTTGAGGTTTTTTTGGGGTTTTCCTGTACACCTGGGTTTTTGAAACTACACTAAAACCAAAAATCTATTTGTGTGTGTTACTGAATTTCTGCCCTATGTTACGGGTGATGTCAGAAGCACCTGGCATTAGCCTAGCCCTTCAATGAAATAGTTCAAACCATACTTTCTAAAAAATATGTTCTTTTTCGCCATCAAATGTTTATATCCCAATTCTGTTGCCTTGAATGTCAGTAGTAAAACTTCCATTGATGATCTGTGCAAAATGGGAGGCCTATGAGCAATTTTAAAGCCCATTGTAACTATTACTTTAAAAGACAGCATTTCTTGACAGACTTTACTTAATGGTGAAACAAGAAATTGCATGTTATATTTGATATTTTCTCTGAAGGCAAATACACAAACCTGGCCAGAAGGTACCAAGTATTTTTCTATGGTAACATTAATATATATTTACTATGTTTTTGACAGGAGGCAAATCTTATAGATGTGATATGGCATATGACAAGGGTAGTATGTTTCTTTTCTCTCAAATCCCATCTGTGGCCTGATGGGGAGGGAATATTTGGGTATGTAAAATCATTTTAACCACTGAAAAGTGATCCTCTTATGAATAGGCTTTGCTCCCCAGCACTATGATATGATATGATATGATACATGTCAAGAGTAAGGGTAACAAATTACAAGGACTGTAGTGCAACATTATAAGATGTCCTGATTTTGAGATTCAGTATAAACAAATCATGAATATATATATGTGTGTGTGTCTGTGTGTGTATATGTATGTAAAAACCCAGAAATACCTTATTTTTTTACTGCAGCCCTTTAAAATGCCCTTCCCAGGCAGAGAGATTTGCCTCTCTTTGGTTAAACATAGACCCTTCATTCCTTTATTCTTTTTAGTATTGCAGGTCATGTAATTTCTGTGATTTATATTTATGAAGTAGCCACACACTGAGCTAAGTGAACTCGTAATCTGAAATATGATGCCTGTTCTTTTCCCTCTGATCTTACTGCCCATTGTGATCCTTCTCTTTACACAGCTTCTGACATTAGTTATCAAGTTGTAACTATCAGAAATCCTGAGACATCCTGACAAGATGAGCAACTGTATACCAAATGTTGGGTTTCTCTAAGAACAGCAAATAGGCTGACATAAATAATTTGTCCTTTCCTTCATCTGTCACAGTCTGTGGTTTTCTGTGCATTTGTCCTTGCTTTGCCATTCCACTTATAGTGGAACATTAGGGGGAGGTCTAAGAGTCTCAGTATTTAACAGTTCTTGATTAAAAGCTGCTTAGTCCCTGGCAACATGGAAGACGGTCAAATCTTCAGGTTTATTTGTTGTGGGAAAATTTATAGGAAATTTTAATTGCATTTAGTTTGCATGTGGAAAATTTCTGTAACAAAGTTTCTACTACTTTTTAAAACCTAACCTTTTGAATATGTTGTTATAGTCTGTGAACTGGCTTATGTTATTTACTTTGGTAAAGTGTAGACTGAGAATATGTTTTGTCCATATAACTGCTAGGGTAGATTCGTAGGATGGTATTAAATGAGATTTTTTTTCAATGTATTCAATTGAAAATGTTATTCTGTCTGAGTTTTCTGGAGAATTTCTGGGTTTCTTTTTATGGTGCACAGTGTTTTGTATCTTCTATTTTCAGGAAAATAGTTTTAACTTAGAAGTTTCTGATGTCTTTGTAAGTAAAACTTGTGATATCCAATAAGAATAAAGGTGTCTCACTAGCTAATTAATATCTGGCACCTCTTAGTTCTGCTTTCATCATTCCCTTTTTGAATCCTTGCTAAAAACTATTAGAGCGTCATGTGTTTTCTCTTTTTCTGAGGAAAACCACAAGGTCTGCATTTACTGTGCTTTCAGGGGTACTAAATGCATACTGAAAACACTCATCAAATTTAGGTGCTTCAGAAAGTGATTTTCCTTCTGAAACCGAGTTTCCATGGTTGCTTTTTTTTTCACTGTGACTTTTTTGTTTCATACGCCCTCCGGTCTGTTCAGCTGTGACAGTTGCAAACAATAGGTGGTGTTACATAGATAGCATATTGTGTATTGGGCCCAGATGTATTCTTTCCACATTTCAAATTTTCCATGAAGAAAAGCAGCTTTGTTGCCAATGTGTTTTCTTCTGCAGTATTTTGTTTGGCGTCCTTTCTGTGTCATATGTGAAATTAAATTAAGTAATATGCTTAATGAGAGGGTGGGTGTAGTGATGTCCACTATGTTTTTTTCCAGGACATCTAGAAATCTCTTTATGTATTTCTAGAGCAGATACCCATCTTACGGAACAGTTGCATGACCTCCATCTAGACAGTTTTCTATTCATCATGCTAGGTTTTATTCCTCTTCAGAGGTACCTAGTTCTTTCAGTTCTTCCTTTATAGACCCAGATGTTCCTGGAAGTTATGATTTCTAACAGTGGGAGGAGTAGCACTGTATGATTGAATCTGCATCTTCTTCTACACTACTTGCTTGGTTAATTCTCCATTTCATATGGACTTCTGCCCACAAACCTGAAGGCAGGATGTATTTTATGAGGTGTTGCAGTGCATGTGTGATAAGGAACTTGTAAATGCTTATCAGCATTTGGTTTGTTAAGATGTTTCCAGACCTGGTACAAATTCCATGTTCTACAGAAAAAATAGTATCAGTATTTTTGTTTTATGTGTCACTGAGGTAGTAGGTTCTTCTGCTTTTGCTTTTGCTTAGAAAGCCTAGTTCTTAACTGAATTGTTCTGGCAGAAGATCACCTTGTGGGCCTGGTAAACAGATGACACTGATCCTGAGCTATGGAAATTGGGATTTTAGGAATAGAAGGTCTGTTTAGTCATATTCTTTACAATTTTATTTTTAAATCCAGACTCTGGCCAAACATATGACAAGTAGTTGGGAGGAGAGCTCACTCAGTAAGAGAATACCTTACCTCCATTCTAAGTGCTGAGAAAATTCACTTTGTCTTTGATTCAGCCTTCCTGCAAAGGTGCAAAAAAGACCAACACTTAGCATATGCCTGACTCTATTTGGTAAAAAAAAAAAAAAAAAAAATTACTATAAAAATTAAAGGAAATCACTAGAGAGAAAAGTTAATGCTGTCTTGAAGCATGCGCAAACTAAAGAAGAAGTGTAAAAAAGTACCTGTGGTGGATAGTTGTAAGATTTCTGCAAGTGGAACAAACTGAACTCTTCTAGGTTCCTTTTGTGGAGTCAGATTTCTCTTTCACCAGGCTTCTTGATCAGAGCAGACATTATAGCTCAATCAGCAGGAAATTGAAGAGTCAGTATTTCTGCCTATTTTCAGTAGCTTTTAATTACTGCTCTGATCAGCAACTGAATTGCTGGCATATGGTTTGGAGCACGATGCAAAGCCTCAGTTCCAAGGGCTTCTCTTGGAACTGAGCATTATACCACTCCTATGTTGTTTTGTCAGACTCTCCCCAGGTTGCTTCTTGTTGCAGATTTTTTGCCATGTGCTAAGGGTACGTATAGCTGAAGGAGAGAGTAATCTATAAGGAGGCTCTTACTGCTGCCACTTCTGGAGCTGAAAACGGGTTTTTTTCCTAAGAAGACTAGTGTAATTTCATTCTCTCAATACTACTACTAGTCAAACAGCATTCACTGAGTTTCCTGACCTGACAAAGATGCATGTAGAATAACAGCCGCGCTTCTGTCAGAGTAACTGACATTAGGTTACTGTTTACTTTTGCTTGTGTCCACAGTAATGGTCATATCTAGTTTAGTATAATCAGCAGTTGACTACAACATGGGAGAGGACAGCATATGTGTGTATTTATAGTATCCAAGCTGTGTTTAAAAGTCTTGACACAAATAAATAAACGGAGCTAAGTAAGAGATCACACTGCTTTTGTCACCAAACCCATGCCGTTTGGAGTGCACTTTTTCCCCCCCCTTTTTGGTAGTGGCAAGAGAACCCTGAACTGAGACCTGAAGTGTGAGATACAGTTTCAGTAAGATACATTGCAGACTTTGTTCTGCAGGATAGGGGTATGAATTTACTCTTTAGAAAGAGGTCAAATAGAGGTTTCATATTCATTCATCTCCTTTTGGGAATTGCTGACTTCCTACCGAGGTGGTCAAGGATCATAAAACAGGCACAGACAAAATGCTTTGATATTTTTGTCCCTTCAGGCATGATGCAGTTGTTGCAAAATTACAGGTTTTGTTGTAAGAATGAAAGAATGTCACTGCAGGGAGTCGTTGATCCTATGACTCCTCCTTTACTTCATCCACCCTAATCAAAAACTTACATATCTTTGAGGAAGGAGAACTTGTTTCATGGTTTGTAGACAAAAAGTTGCTTTAGGAATATTTAACAATAATACTGTGGTAGGAAATAAAGGCCATATCTGGATAACAACTGCATGATACGCTTTATATCCATGACTTAACAAGAATCCTTTTAAGTCATTGTCTTTTTGGGAGGCAAAGAAGAGATGCATCTCAAGTGGTGATTGGTGGTTCCACCTTTTGGCTACCCATACAGACAGTCCTACCCAGCTTTCCATGGCCAAAGAGTAGGAAGTATTGGTAACATTTCCCTGAAGATGTGGGCTTTATCAGGGAGACACAGCAGAGGAAAAATGAGAAGATTCCTAAGACAGAGTAAGGTGTCAGTGTAAGGGGCTGCAGTAGGCACAGGTAATGTTGGCTACCTGTTGTCAGGCAGAAAGTTTTCATGCTGATTTCTCCCAGTTAATGTTTTGAAATTTTACATGTAGTCACTGACAGTTTTGTCCTGCCCATGTGGTACCCGAAGGAAGGGTGAAGGTATTTTAAAGAGAATTGGGAACACGGGTGACAAAAACAGGTGTTAATATCCAAGGATAATAAAGGATAAAGTGCAGAGGAGCACTGAAGTAATACTTCAAATGTTGCTGGTATTGGAGAGGTATGTCAGATTTTGAACCATTTAGTTACATAAGCTAATTAAGTTTTGAGATGTCCTACTCTAGAGACACATTTTTTTAGATTGTTTTTACCTATTTTTGGTCCATCATGCAGTAAATGGTACAATGCAAATCCATCAGGTTAGTGAGTCCTAGCACAGAGGCAGTGCCATGCTGGAGGAAACACATGGCATATTGGATATTTACTCTGAGAGTGCTCTCACTCTGAAGTCCCTTTTCAGTGCTCTGACAGTTACGATCTGCAGATTGGCTCTGTATTATTTACAGGGGCTTGTGGGATGAAGTGTTGAACCACTGAGCCTTTAGGCTAGGGCTTTTGTGCCAAAATATTTATGTTGATGTAAGGGAGTGAAAGGCCCAAAGCTCCACTGAATTGAAAACTATATTGAAATATATGTTGAAAGAGAAATTTGGCACTGACTTTCACTAGAGAGAAGAGGAAAGGAGGTTATAGCCTTGATTACTCCTATTCCATATTTTAATTCAAGCTTGGCAAGATCTCTTCTGCTATCCACTACAGGAAATGAAGAGCGGGAGAGAGAAGTGGGAGAAGAGAACAAACTGCCTAATTTTATGGGGTACAGCTGGATGCCAAAAATGCATGGGGACATATGACTAGATCTATGTTGCTGTCTCAGTCTAAAGGCTTTTTAATAGATTCATCTGTCAAATTCCATTATTAGTTTATTGTTTTAAAATTAATGTTGGGTTTTGTTTTCTTCTTTCTGTAATGAGCTATATATAGGTCCCTCATTAATACTTCAAAGGTAAGAGAGAATTGGAGGAAAAAGCTGCACCTTGGGAATGGGACCATTTCAGATTTATAGTATTTTGAGTTTTTCCACTTTTATAAGACTGTGTTTTGTGAAAATCCATTGGCAGCAGAGAGGCATCTGCATATAAAATCCTAACGTGTCTTTTGCAGAGAAGATTACCATGAAGATGGGTTCTGTCAGCCATACAGGGGAATTGCGTGTGCTCGAATCATTGGAAACAGAACCATTTATGTGGACTCCCTCCAGATGCAAGGGGAAATTGAAAACCGAATTACTGGTAAGCTTACACGTCTCTTTAGCAGGGAGAAAGAAGCCTTCATGAAAGTATCCAATTCAGGTAAAAACAGTGCTATCATCCTTCTAGTTTTGTGAGCCAGTGACGAAGACGTCTTTATATTAAGGTTTAGAGGGGGTGAGCCTGTTTCCTGCTTGAGCAGTTAGTAGTTTGGAGCAAGGAAGATGAGTATCTCTGGTAATGTGTAAAGCTTCTTCTATGTCTTTAAGTAAAATGTCAGAGTACTGAATTTTTAACAGCTTCTAGTTTATACTGGAGCTTTTTGCATGATGGATTCAAAAAGAAGATTTTGAGTTTTTAAAATGGACTTGTGATATAGTGAAAAAGTACTGATCTTTTATTTTCTTGAAACAATGTATGGTGGCCTTTCCCTTGGGGTTCTTTCCTTCTTGCATAATTCTGGCAGAGTCTGGATTTTACATTGTTTTATATAAAACTAGAGTTGACCTTCCTGTGCTCTGCCTATGTTTCATCTTTCTCTGAATATAGTTTTTGTACAGAGTTGCAAACATGCATCCAAAACCTTAATGACTTTCAATGGGCTGCATGTCAGCATGGGTTTTCTTCACTGGATTTCAGTTAGCTGGTATTAGCAGCTGTGACTCTGATGTACGCAAAGTAGAGCAAGCAAAATGAACCCAAGGAACAGAGCAAACTGTTTGTCATAATGTATAGCAAATTAACTCAGCCCAGCAGGAGGTGATTTGCATCTGGCCAGATACAGCTCACTAATGGACTCTCCAACTTCAGCATAACTAGTTGCCAGAAAGAGTTTAACTTCACTTGTCAGCTCTAACTCCCTAAAGATATTACCTTAAAGACTCATTGTTAAGCCAGAAATCCAAGTCCATTCTTTTCATGTTCTTGAAATGGTGACCAGATTCTGGGACTGGCAAAATCCAGGTGCTGACCTTTACTTACACTATTACAACACATTCTCCTCCCACCCTTCTCCTGTACTCTGTTGTAATTCCAGCCTCTTTAAACATTATATCATTACTTAATACATATTGATACTTTTTTTTGCTAGATACATAATCTCTGTCCTGTTTGGATGTTTTTCAGCAATATGGAAATGTTTGACTATCTGAAATGATTAAATCTATAATTCTGTGAAGTAGGTTCATAATGTTCTCTTCAAAAACCAAAGTCAAACCCAACAACAAATAACCTGTGATATTATCCAGAAAATGTTTATTGATTGAATTGTATTTGTTTCTGGGATGTGGAATATGGGCACTGATGGCATGGCTGCTGGTTTGCTGATATTACCAATTATCGATTAGATTTCCAAGGCTAGGGTGTTGGAACTCTCTATTCTGCAGTTGAGGAGAATTCCTGATGGAAATGTTCTCTTTCAGGAGGACACTGAGAGCTACCATATAGAGCTGCCCAGTGCCTAGCTAGTCAGTAATGACAGTCTGTTAATAATATAGCATTTTCGAACTATATACTTTTGAAGGTCATACCAAACATCTTATGCAAAAGTACCCTGAGGATTTCATAGCATTATTGGTTCTTGTAAGTCGTATTATATGTAAAGCAAGTATTATAAGACTGGGTGTTCATACCCAAATGAGAGGGTATTTTTGAAATTGCAGTAACTTGTTAGGTAAAGGGGAAAAAACATCTGAATAATTGCTGCTGAGATTTTGCTGATAGTTTTGCCCATACCTCCTAAATGCAATTTTTGATTGTAAGTGTGTGTTCCGATGTGCATGGGAAGTGAGGACACCTACTGTCCAACACCAGGAGCATTTAGCCAGGTTCCCAGTGGGGAATTTTCACTCTGGATTTTCATTTCCCTGCTGTGCTCTTGTGAGAAATACACATTCTTTGTCTCCATGGCCCCTTGTGCTGTTTGGTCCTGGCCATATGACTGGGTGAGAATAGCAACCTTTGGTGAAAAAAAGAATGACATTTCGGGAGAAAAACTTTAGATGTGGCTTGGAAGACTGGAAGGCCAGCAATGAATAGTGCACAGACCTGATGCCTGACCTGTGTATATGTGTTTGGTTAGCAAGGTCTCTGCTGTGCTGTTTAATAAATAAAATATAAACCTCTGAGATGCTACCACAGAGTACTGCTGGCTTTTGCACCTTGTGTCAAAATAAATATATAATTGTGAATTGTGCACTCTTCTCTAACAATGATCTAAATTCTGTAATGCAATGTCTTCACAAAACTCAGTGTAGAGTTTCAAACAACCAACAGTGACTACTTCAGTCCCTCAGTTTTATTTTTTCCCTTTTAGTCTTTGGGACAAGCGTATGTTACAACTATCTTTTGAGGCCTCATGGTCTGCTTGCATGCAGTGTTCCCAATATGACTGATAAATGGTTGTATCCTGCATTAATATTTCTGAATTAAAATAAGCACAGGTGTAAACAGTCTGAAAGGCTAGATTTGCAGCTGCTTGTTGCATGTTTGGTGTTCAGGAAGAGACTCTGTGGTACCTTTTGTCCGCAGGAAATAGATGGTTGAAAAGAGAGAGCTGGACAAGAGAGAAAGAATGTATTTGTAGGTTGTAAATAGACTGCTGAATGACATTTCCTCTCTTTTTACAGTATGAGTTGGTGGAACATGTAGTCTAGCAACTCTCACTCATAAATGATGCTTTACTGAGGGAGTGAATGTTCCTACATTTAAAGGTTGATTCAGCACCATATATATGATGCACATGCACACTTGTCTTTCCTTTGCAATGTGCAAGAAAACTTTCAGCTAAATGTTAGTGTGTAGGTGCTGAGAGCTGAAGGGGAGAATTAAACTCCTAAATCATTATGATGTTCATCTTAATGTGATCAGCATGCTGAGACTGATTACATTAATTTTCCCCAAAGCTGCTGCCTGTTAGGCTTCTCGTGTCTGTTATAAGCTATGTCTCCCCAAATATCAATGATACACTTCTTTTTGCCTGACAAGACTTGAAAAACACTTATTTATTTATCAAAATGTCTAGAGGAGGAATAAGTTATGTGATCTTTGTTCAGATTTTATGTAATTGGAAACTTTGGAAATACACATCGGTATCTTGGCAGGTGTATCTTGGCCTTTGCTCTTGGTCCTTTCAAGTTAAAATTAGCCAGTTGCCTGTAGTCTGAGCAATGGTAATCACGTGCATTGATTTCTGGGAACTGAGGCCTACAAACTCTGGGCAGATGTCAGAGGAACACTGGGATGCTGGGTTTTCTTCCTACATTTGTCAACTCTGCTTTAGAGCAGAAATTACTTCATTTACCTGTTGCACAGTAGGCTTTCAGACCCTCAAGGAAAGAATAAAAGTGTTAAAGGCAAATTACATGAAAACTAAGTTTTTTCTCACGCTGTGAATCAATACTTATCTGTATTTTTGTTCCTTTGCAGCTGCATTTACCATGATTGGCACTTCGACGCATTTGTCTGACCAGTGCTCGCAGTTCGCTATACCTTCCTTCTGCCACTTTGTGTTTCCTCTGTGTGATGAGCGTTCTCGGACCCCTAAGCCACGGGAGCTGTGCCGGGATGAATGTGAAGTTCTGGAGAATGATCTCTGTAGGCAGGAATACAACATTGCTAGGTCAAACCCGCTCATCTTGATGCAGCTACAGTTGCCTAAGTGTGAGGACCTCCCGCGACCGGACACCTTGGAAGCTGCCAACTGCATAAGAATTGGGATCCCTGTGGAGAGACTGAGTCGATGTAAGTCTGTGTGTTTCATCACTGGGAAAAAGTACAGCTTGTTGCTTCCTCAGATTGAGTCTGAGAGACAATAGTTTATCAGCCACTCTTTTTGTAAAGAAAGCGCTGAACTACTCGTTTCTGTCTTGTTAATACTGACCATAATTTTGCACTGTTGTAAGGTAGAGTTAGGATGGCAAGGAAGCCTAAAGGATGCTGCTTGTACCAGAGTGTGTGATATCAACCACCCTGGGCTATAAAACTTTGTGTTCACATGGCTGATTTGATGCAGATTTGCAGAATGTTGCCTGCATCTGTGACTCAGTCCTTGCCTGTTTGGGTGAGCCTCCCCATACACCTATTTGAGAGTTTTGTTTACCTTTTGATAAACTTCATATAGTTTGTTGAAGCTTCACTGGAAGAGCTGTCAGGAAGCGAACTACCTAGTGTTCACTCTTTCTATATGGAAAACCACAAGAATGGTAATCCTGTAAATTGAACATTGGGTGCAATTATCTTTCTTTACCCACACGGGATGGCTGAAAACATTGATTTTGCTTCCGTGCATTTATATTTACATCCAGAAGTAGAAGGGTTGTTCTGTTGTCACTAATTATATGCAAACAGTCTTTCTGGCTACTCCATTTCATGGCAATTAATCACAACCCCCAACACTGTGCAATAAGAAAACACGAAGAGACCAAAGATGTTTAAAGTACAATGTATGATAAGATTATTCTGAGTATCCATAGTCTGAATCCACAGTTAGGAGCAGGAGCCATGGTGGACATGAAAGACTAGCTTTGTGCATTTATGTAAATAATGTAGTGTAGTTGAGAAACAGAAGTAACTGAGAATACAATGACAGAGACGAATCAGACAGGGAAGAGATACCAAGCAAAAGGCATGAGAACAAAATCAATACGTTGGTGAAAGTTGTCCATGATTCTCAGAGCCAGTGGTGCTGCTGCTGATGGAGCAGCTGCAACTTGAGTATTTGTGGGGTTTGAGAGAGCTGGATTCCTGGGAGCTGGAGAGGGGAGAACAAAAAAATGGAGAAGGTAATGTTGCAGAAATGCATGATTCAACTCAAGTGATGCATATAGAAAACAAGCACTCAAAAAGTATGAAGAGAAGATAGCAGCAAAACAAAGAATAAAGATAGGGGTCCACCAGATATGAAAATGATGCTTCTAAAGAGAAGAAGATCCTGAATCCTTTCTTTCTAAAGATGAAAATAAGGAAAAAGAGGCATGAGGCTTTAGAAAATACAGCACTGATTTCTATAGCAAGTGAGCAATGTGAAGAAGATGGGAAGATTATGAGGAATAAAAGTTTTCATTTTGACATCTGAGGACTTTTCCTGAAGGGAAGCTCATATCTCTGATTTACTTTAACTTACCATGTTCTGTATGTAAAAGCTCATTCGTGCTTCTTAGTCTCACTGTGAATTCAGAATTGAATTCACAGTGAGACTAATTCATGTGTGTACCATAGAGCTCAGACATTACAGGACATAATCCAGAAATAACAGATACACACAGAACTGAAATTTCAACATGAACAGCTTTCATTAAATCTTGAGGTACCTAAATTTAGGTAGTTGTTTCATACATGTTCAGTGGACTTCAGCTGTTTTGGTCTTGGTGTCCCTTGATTGTTTTGATTTTTCTAACATTTTCCAAACCCTGTGTTTTAGATCATCAGTGCTACAATGGCTCTGGAGCTGACTACCGAGGGACCGTCAGTGTTACCAAGTCAGGCCACACTTGCCAACTCTGGGACTCACAGAGTCCCCACAACCATGATCTGACAAGCACACAGTTTCCAGAGCTAGGTGGAGGACATGCGTATTGTCGAAATCCTGGAGGTCAAATGGATGGTCCCTGGTGTTTTACAAAGAATAAAAACGTACGCATGGAACTGTGTGACATACCTTCTTGTAGTATGTATTCTCTTTCTTTTTTCTCTTACTACTGTTCTGAATCCTGTGTAATTTTGAATGTTCCTGGTTATTACAAGTGCAATTCATTTAGGAGAGCTATACTTTTTAATGTTTAACTTGCACCAACTTTGTTTTATGTTGTAATTGTTTAATGTTTTCTGCAGATCAGAGTTTGTAAGATATTGTGTCACTTTTTTATTATATACTGGAGGCTTAGTCTGAGGTAATAATTAATGATGATGCTGCAGTTTGTATTTTGACCTGCCAAATGACAGATTGCACATGCAAATCACTGGTATGTGTTTGGTTTGCTCTTGCTGCTCAAGGGTACATTCTCTTGCTCTATGTGACATCTTGCAGGCAGCAAGGATTTTCAAATCCTATAGAGGGAGATATAGCACCATGCCTGGTTGGCAAGAAACTGTTTCAAGTACAGACACAGAGCAGTTTGAAGTGCATAAAGCAGATGATCTTATCAGTAAAGTCCTACACTAGGTGCTAATGGCTCTGTGCAGCACAACTCTTTGCAAAAATAAAAGTACAGAAAGTACAGCTCTCACAGATTAGTACTGTTCTGCTCATTTTCCCTGTGTTGGTACAGACTTCACACACATTGGTAATGGTCTTTGGATATGACAGTGTCTTTGGATATGACAGTTAATACTGTGCTTCATTAGGAAGAAAAGAATGTTTCTTGAAGCAAGATACAGATGTGTCATGGAAGCCATAAAAGTGGATTACATGAATCTCTAAAACTGCTCAGAACTAATATGAAATTTTTTAGTTACTTCACTTTTTTGCAGTAACATGATTTGACATTTATAATATATTTTTACATTGCATGTACCATAGGATAAAGATAACACTGGGATGTGGTTGTGGTGAGAGCAGTTGCCACAAATAGCAAAACCACAGGTTACAGAAAACATCCCAGGCAGTTCCAGTGAACATTTTTGACATCACTAGGCTTTCCTAAAGTCTAAGTATTAAGCAAAAAACTATTTTAGGGAGGTTCCAGAGATAAGTGTATTGATGGCTCTTTCATGTCTATCTCGCTCTAACATAAAAGCTCTGCAGTTCTGTTTAGTACAGAACAAATAATATCTCTACCAACGAGAAGTGAAACTTATTTTATTCTGGGCAGAAGTAACACCAGTAGAGGTAAAGAATGGGCCAAGTGTTGATGAATGGCTGAATCTATGAGAGTGGGTCAGACTGCATTGTTGTGCTGGATCACACTGAGTTCACTGGTTTATATATTGTGATAGAGGCTGCTCACTTGTTTTTTATACCCTGAACAGGATAATGCAATGATACCCTGGTCTGTGTTCTACGGTTTCCTCAACTGCCTTTATTTACCTCAAAAATAAAGTAAAATTAATCACATACTGTTACAGCCCAGACATAAAATGTAGGGCTCCTAGTTTATCTTCATACTGTTAATTGCTATGTCCATTCAAGCTTTTTTGAAATATGTAATGGACGATTACAAAGAAAGAGGAGAGGGTAATGTGACTTCTGTTTTCAGGGTATAGTTTTCTTTTGCTTTAAAATATAGTATTAATAATCATTTGTGTTACTATCAAATGGCTTAAAAATACTTAGTGCAAGCAATGAGCATTTCTGTGCTTGACAGGTCCACGTGACAGCAGCAAAATGGGAATCCTCTACATCCTTGTTCCCAGCATAGCCATCCCTCTGGTGATAGCCTGCCTTTTCTTCCTGGTCTGCATGTGCAGAAACAAGCAGAAGGCATCTGCTGCTACACCACAGCGCCGCCAGCTGATGGCATCTCCCAGCCAAGACATGGAAATGCCACTCATTAATCAACACAAACAGGTATTTCTCACACAATTTGGTTAGGCCCACATATTTTCAAAGTGTCATGATTTTCAGCATCTCAGGTTGTCTGTGTTCAAATTGAGCCATGTTGGTGGGGACCTAATTTTCATACTGTGCAGGCGATCTACTTCAGGGAAAATCAGGTCTTGCACTTTGTAGGTGTATCTAGAAACCCTGACCTTGGACAACAGCTTTCAGTACACAGTATTTAATGGCATTTGTCCTTACCCATCAATCACCATTCTGCCTGTTGTCTGAGTGGCTGGAAAAGTGGTTATTTCTGATCCAGTCTTCAACCTGCAGCTCATTTTTGCGCCTGGTAGTGACAGGGCCTGTTTAACGCACGGCGCATGGTGGGGTTTCTTGTTCTAATCCTTCAGCTCAAGACCTCTGGTGTTCTGATCCATAAGTGAGTTGAGAGCTGAGATGGCATGCAACAGTTTTCCAAGGCTGTGTATCACAAAGGATGTTGAAAGGAACATGGCTTTGAATTCATGTCTACATATGTCAGCTCCTGCATAGGATTTTCTGGGTCGGCTTACTGATCTCTGCACTAAAATCCTGTTCGGAGCTAATGTTGAATTTTTGATCACAGCATTTACAAGATGTAAGCTCTTAAAAACAATGCTTACTTTGGAAGTTGGCAACATCTGTTCAGGAAACCGTAGAGTATTTGATGAATAGTACCAATTGTAACTAATTGTGATGATTTTGTGTGTTAATCTGAATATTTAAAGGAAATTTTACAGCCCAGTCTACAGGCTGTTGGACACTAAAATCAGAGATTGTTCCCAAATCACCTGTTAAAACATCTTCCCAGCCTGCCCTGCTCCCTCATGCTGTGGTGCCTTGTATGTGGTGCCTTCACCTCACTTGGTCAGGGACTCCTCCATCCCATGCTGGTTAGGACAGACCCATTACATCGCCATCACAAACTCCTCTGCTTTACTTTCCAGCTGCAGGAGGAAGGCTCTGGGGATTTCCCACTCTTGGGTTTTCAACTTTTTCCTTCAAGTACCAGAGAGAAATTCCTTCTCCTTTCTTCTCCAATTCTACCCCCATGTTTATCGAAGCTAACTCAAGGTTCCTCAGCAGGGGTACTGTACAATGCTGCCCAGGGGCAGGGGACATTCCTATAGTGCAAAAGAGAAGAAATCTGGTACTGCAGAGCTGAAAGAGAGAGGTTTTATTCCTCCTTCTGCTGGAAAGGATGTTTCAGTTCACTCTGAGACTGCCACGTCCTCAGCCTCCTTGCTTTTCTGACAGATATCCGCTGGGGCTGGTCTGCAGGGAAAGTACAGATGCAGTTAATAGATGTCATTGCTTGCCAGATTTACTCTGAAACCAATATTCATTTAGCTTGCAGGTAGTGTGGCCACTCCTTTATAAAAATAATTATATCCATTATCCTGCAGTATAATTCAATTTCTACTTCTGATAATAGTGTAATTCATTTCAAGGTTAATTGTGAAATCAATATACTGATGTGAATACACAGAAAAACCAGGAAAGTCCTTTTGGCCCAATTTATCTTCCATTTGGAGATCTAACCACTGGGAGATTTTCTTTAATAAGAGATCCTGTTGTTCAGAAAACATTGTGATTTTTTTACTGACCGTGTTTTCCTCATTTCAGGCTAAGCTTAAAGAAATTAATCTGTCCACTGTGCGATTTATGGAGGAACTAGGAGAGGAGAGGTTTGGCAAAGTCTACAAGGGGCATCTCTTTGGTACAGCACCAGGTGAACAGACACAAGCCGTTGCCATTAAGACACTTAAAGACAAAGCAGAACTGGCTCTTCGGGAAGAATTTAAACATGAGGCAATGATGAGATCACGATTACAGCACCCAAACATAGTTTGTTTGCTGGGAATAGTGACAAAGGAACAACCTGTAAGTATGATATTTAGTTATTGTTCCCACAGTGATCTCCATGAGTTCTTGGTGATGAGATCTCCTCACTCAGATGTTGGCAGCACTGATGATGACAAGACAGTAAAATCCACTCTGGAACCAGCAGACTTTTTTCACATTGTGACTCAGATAGCTGCAGGAATGGAATATCTTTCTAGCCACCATGTTGTCCACAAGGACTTGGCCACTAGAAATATATTGGTGTTCGATAAACTGAATGTGAAAATATCTGATTTGGGCCTTTTCAGGGAAGTTTATGCTGCTGATTACTACAAACTGATGGGAAATTCCCTTCTTCCTATCCGGTGGATGTCCCCTGAGGCTATTATGTATGGCAAGTTTTCTATTGATTCGGATATATGGTCATACGGAGTTGTGTTGTGGGAAGTTTTCAGCTATGGCCTGCAGCCTTACTGTGGTTATTCCAACCAGGATGTCATTGAGATGATCAGGAACCGACAAGTTTTGCCATGTCCCGATGATTGCCCCACATGGATGTACACTTTGATGTTGGAGTGTTGGAATGAATTTCCCAACAGAAGACCAAGATTTAAAGATATACATAACAGACTAAGAACATGGGGGAATCTTTCTAATTACAACAGCTCAGCGCAAACTTCTGGGGCAAGCAACACCACACAAACAAGTTCTCTCAGCACAAGCCCTGTTAGCAATGTCAGCAATGCTAGATACATTGGACCAAAGCAGAAAACTCCAGCCTTCCCTCAACCTCAGTTCATACAAATGAAAGGCCAGATGAGACCAATGGTCCCACCTCCTCAGCTCTACATTCCAGTCAATGGTTACCAGCCAATGCCTGCTTATGGTGCTTACTTGCCAAATTTTTATCCCGTACAAATTCCAATGCAAATGGCTCCTCAGCAAATACCTCCCCAGATCATTCCCAAACCAGGCTCTCACCACAGTGGGAGTGGATCTACCAGCACAGGCTATGTAACAACAGCACCTTCCAATGCGTCGGTGGCCGACAGGGCTGCTCTGCTCTCAGAAGGCACAGATGACACACACAATGGAGCAGAAGATATTGCCCAGAACCCTGTCCAGGAGGAGGAGGAGGAAGAGGGCTCTGTGCCTGAAACAGAATTGCTGGGTGATAATGACACACTTCAGATGGATGAAGCAGAAATTCAATCAGAAGCCTAAGGAATTTGGCCTCATTGCTAAGAATTCCACATTGCTTCCATGCATGGAGACAGTAGATCCTGAGGCTTAATAAAGCAATTTTGATCTGACTCAAAGAAACAAAACTAAAAAAAAGCAACATCCATTTAAAAGTGCAGCAGTAATGACATATCAGGTTTAATCACCATTGCCACCAGCAGATTTTTCAAATATGGTGATACGGACTTGCTGGGTTTAATCTTTTTTACTGTCCTACAGTTCTTGAGAGAAGCTGCTTTTCAAATATGTACTGTTGCTGTGCAACATGTTGCAGAGTAGCATTGCACGTCATGTATATCATGATATATGAGTGTAATGTTAGTGAATTATGCCTAAACCAGTAACACAAAAAGGAATCCAACTATGGTGCAGAATTGCTCTAAGCATAAAGAAGTACCCTGGATGTGATGGACAGCTTAGTTTGTAGTATTTATCTCTTCGACATAATGGACACAAGATTGTTGTTTGCTTTTTGAGTCTGAAAAACTAAGTTGAGAATAATGATCTTGTTTGTATTACAGTAACAAGAAAAGGGGGGAAACTGAACATAAAATTGACTGTGCTGAGTAAGACCACGGGTCTGTCCAGCCCAGTAGTATGTCTTGAAAGACCATCTATAATGCCTGCCAAGGTATAGGCTGCAAGGGCAATTTCCCTTGCAGAAATTTCCCTGGGCATTGCCCCAGCCTCCAGCAATTTGTGGCTTAGGGTCTTCCCAAGACAGAAGAGGAATTTTTTTCTGTTAAATAGCCTTTGATGGAATTTTCTACCATGAATTTATCCAAATGATTTTGAACTCACATAGAGCTAGAATATCCACAACAGCTTGTGGAATAACATGAGAGGAGAAAGGATGGTTCTCTTTCATCACTTTGGGTGAATGACTGACAGAAGCTTCCAAATGAGATCATCTGACTGCATTGTGGATGAAAGTATTCCTTCTCTGCTGTGTATTTTCAACAGCAAACAGCCTTAATACACTGTTAACCAAAAATGGGGATATTGTAGGGGATATTATAGGTGTGCACTAACTAAATAAATCCAACTTTAATTGGTTATCAAGTATAGAAAAAGGCTCCACATGTGTGTTCTTACATTGTAAAAGTGTTGGGTTTTGTGCGGGGTTATAGACTTACTTGATTTACCACAGTTACTGCTGGATTGCATGTGAAACCATGTTTTTTTCCCGACTTTTTAGTAAAAATGATCTTTGAACTTTAGAAGACCAAAATAAGCAATAATGTACAAGGTGCTGTTTTTGTGCTTCTGTTTGCAGGATGAATCATGTACAGACCTTTAAATGTAATTTATGTTTTACTACATTTTATATACATTTTTTCATTGAAATATTTGGATTTTTGATTGAATGATGTTATAACTTAACCATTTACAATATTCACATGTGGTGCAGTTTTATGGTATTGCTGTTTCACTTTGTTAAACATGCAGACAGGTCCTTACATTTCATGACCCCTTTCTGTAACACAAGTGGTACACATTCTCATTGTAGCATTGTAGCCAATACACACTATAACTAGAAGTTCTACATCCAACATGGAGTATTCAATAAAGTGATGCAAAAAGTATGTTGAAGTATGTTATCCTACAGCCACTGTTTTTATGGTACCTTCTGGAAATAGAAATGGCCTCAGTTGCTTAAGTTACAGGTTTCACACTTAAACTACAAGTTTTTATTTTATTACATTGGGATTCACTTGTAAGTCATGTATCATTGTGATCTACGCCCTGTGTTCAAGGTATGGCAGCATTACTTTTTTCCAGCATTTCACCTGGACTTGGAAATGCACTGGTAGGAATAAAATACGAAAGCTTTATTACTTGTGTTAATATAATGCAGCTTTGGGTGCTTTTACTAAATAAAAGGATAAATAAAAAAGAAAAAAAGGTGAAATTTATTTACGTCAAGTTCTTTAGTTTTTTCTAGGTTTCCTTAGCTCAGATAAATGAACTTGATTAATCAACTGCATTGTCTTTCTTTCTTTCTTTCTTTGCTAACTTACTTCAGAGTAAGTGGAGACCAAATGGTGCAGTTACACCACAGATTTGTCAGTGAGAGAAAAGTAAGAAAATGAATGGCAGTCAGTGGAAGCTTCTGTACAGTGCTATCTGAAGTTGAGCCTATTTCTAGTAGTCAGAAAGCATTATGACTTTGTGTGCTTTGAATACAGTTTGGGAAACTCCCAATTCTCTTCTTTAAGCCTCATAAATTCACTACAGACAGAAAAAAAGGTCAGATTTCTATACTGATTTTCCCATCCCCACTTAATGTGGATGTGCTCTCGAAGTGATGGTCGAGGAGCAATACATAATTCTCTAGATCAGCCTTGGTAATACACACAGTACTGGAGAGGGGTATCCCCCCTCTGTTGGTGTGGGTGGGCTCATCTGAGCTGCCGAGATCGGAGCCGTGACAGATGCAAACACCTCCTCTGCACTTCAGGTGAGCACCTCTGCACAAGCACCACTGCCAGGGTGTTAGTGGCTACTCTAAGTCATATGGATTGGCAGTAACTTCTTGTTCTGCAACTTCCCAGACTGCTCTTACCTGTGGTATCTGCTGCACAGTCCCAGCTAGTGTCAGAGTCTGACTTTCCTCCCCAGGACTTGGAAGCAAGGCCAAGGGAGATCAGGGAAGGGTTGAGGAGGTAAGTGGATGGGACAAGGTGGTAAGGTGGCAATAAATGAGGGAACGGTTGGGGCTGGGTCCAGACAAAACCAGCACAATACTGCTCACTTGGGCTTGCAAAGCTACTTCTTCCTGGCAGGTCTAGCAAAGCTGGAAGTTTTCTTGAGGGCAGAGCAGCTTTTCTAGCAGCATATACACGTCTGGATGGCCAGTGAACGGCAAGGTGTTTTTGAAAAGACTGGGAGGTTGCTTCAAAGGTTTTCTCTTGCTTCAAGCGCCCTACTCTGTCTATATGATTTTCATAAGAAGACTGGGTCTGACATTAGAAAAAGTGGATTGGGCATTGACACTCTGCACAGCAGTCCAATGATGAGGCAGGAAAGTCCTTGTTCACAAAAGCATATAGGGTAGATGAAGAATGAATTTTCAATCACAGGGCAGGAAAACTGAGTAATGGTTCCTAGTCTGAAGGGGGAAACTGACTATAGATGTGTCACCAGTTCCAGTTTGATTTCTGTTCTGATATTGTCCAAGATCTGCATTATTGCAGGGTCTTTTCTTCTGTTTTACCCATTGAGACTATAGGGGAGACAAAGCTATGAAGACTGCAGTATAGGCAGCTGTATAAAAACTGAGCATTCACCCACAATGCCAAGTCCAAACAGACATTATTACAAACTTTTATAGGCAGGTTCATTCCTTCATCTAAATGTTACTACGTTAGTTTCATCTAGTGATTTCCCTAAAGACTCATCCAGTGGAACAAGCTCCCTGCTGAGATAAGGATCCTTTGCTTCTGTATCTGCCATGGCTGTGAACATCATAGTGAGTCATAGGGAATTTACTTCATGGTAACAGTACCTCAAAATTTTATTAGAGGGATGAATTTGATTTTTTTTCTCACTTATTATCTAAGGAGTTCATCAGATGTCGCTGGCTTTTGTGTTCGGAGGAATCACCTCACTTCAGCTATGTGGCAGTAAAGGCAAAAGGTCTTACACTTTCTGGAAGAGAACTCGGGAGCATTTGCTGAGATGGAGAATCTCAAAAGATGTCAGACCTTGAGGTGTTTGACAGAACAGATGTAAGCAGGAGAAACATCCAGCTGCATGGAGAGTAGTATCTTCAAATAAACCCTAAGTCATAGTTTCACCATGGATAGAAAGTACTTCTGTTTCTAGACAGGCAAATGCTACTGCAAACTGTTCTTCAAAACAGCATTTCAGTTACCCAGAATATGAAGAAAAAAATCAGCTGGCAAAACCATCCTCTTTTTGGGGAAAGAGACTAAATTCATATTGTAAGGGATAACAATGTACATTCCTGTTCTATAAATATTAATGGAATCCACGACTATAATCAAGTTTTGGGGATTTGCTCAAACAATGGAAAACTGATATTAGAATAGTAGCAGCATACAGCACAAACAATGGCATGGCTTGGTGTATGAGATTTAGTTCCACCTTACCAGAAAACTGAATTTTGTTTCTTGTTTTTCAAAAGGGACCTTGCATAGTCTTTGTTTTGCACAGCTTCCAGATATGACAAATTTCGGTCTCCTTCAATCACCAATATGAATTCTAAACAATCTAGGGACTGTTAGGCAATACTAAATGTGTTCACTTGTCAAGATAAACCAAGTCGGTAATATCTGGATCAGTCAGATCTTTCTCTAGACCAAAATGTATTGTGTCTGCTGTCACAAAATATAGGAAAATTGGTTCAGCAGGATTTCCTTTCCAGAAAAATGCTGAAAAAACCTTTTGCACCTACTGTTCCTGGCTTGCGCATGATGTTGTGAAGTTGTAGTGTCTGAACTCTGTAATAATTTCTCCTCCTTAAAAAATGCACAGTGGAGGCTCCTAGCACTGGGTTGCCACTGCAGAAGACTGGGCCACCTGGCTTGCTTTGTGACCTCAAATAGAAGGCAGCCCCTGCATGTGTTTGTGTGCACACGTGCCTGATTTTGCAAGAAAAAATATGCTGGAATATAAGGCTACAGCTCTGTCTTTGAGGTCAAATGAAGTGTACACTTGCACGTGATGTGCTGTTGTCCCAGGGCTGTGTGAGATCTTCTGGAGCTCTGAATCCAAACCCAATTTCCCCTGGTGTGAAGTGTTTACTGGGCACTGCTTCCATGCAGTCACACTCCTTGGGGCTGTGGCAGGAGCAGACTTCCAGGACAAATCATATGTGAGGAATCCTGTGGCAGCATCCATGGAGCACTGTCTCCACACAGAACTGCAGAGAGGGTTTTCACTGTCAGTGTCCCTCTTGTCCTATCCAGGCCCCATTTTTGATTAAAATGAAAAAATATGGTTCTAAATCTTAGCTGAATACCTCAAGATTGCACAAGCAGGAGGAAGTAAAGTAACAGAGGTTATGGCAGGAGCTGGAAATAGTATGGGGTTCTGAGGGCTGTAAATCTCCAGGAGAGTCGGAATTCAAAATAATAAAATACTGAGGGAACACAGAATACCATGTAGCTACTTCTCATTTCTATTGATCTAAAAGAGGAACTTTACTTTATCTCGATTACAGTGTACCTGATGGTTTAACTGTCCTTTTAAAAACCTCTGCCTAAAACTGAAATAATCCATCTGTTCATTAGATTGTTAACTTTAAAAGCAGTGGAATTAGAGGAGGGAATTTAAATTAAAATTATATTCATTTAATGTATAAACTATATTCATTTAATTGAAAGTTTATTCCATACACCAAGTAATAAAAAAAACATTTTTGAGATTTACAGAAAGTGTTTTTGTTGCTCCATATTTTATATCTGTTACTGAAGAATAATTTTATCATAGGAGCCACCCTCCACATAGACTTCCTGCAAATTTCTTTTCAATCTAATAAACTAGTCACTGGAGATGTTTGAAGCTGTTGTAGTTTTGATTCATAACAATCAGTTTTTAAAATCTTATCAAGAAGTTTAATTCTTGGAGTGCTTTAGAAGTAGCTATTTGATATCCACCAGCACTATGAAAAAAAAGAAATGCCTTTCAGAATGACAAAATAATTAACAGACAGGGTAGTGGATAGGAAAACAGAGAGCAAACTAAAGAAGTGAAATCTCTAAGTAACTTAAAACCAGAAGCATTTAAGGTACATTAATTTAATTTAGGTATAATATTACTTCAGCTGAGGCCGATTATTCTCAAATGTAGTCTGAGGCTTTACAGTTATGATAAAGATCATTGTCTTGCTCTGTTGTTAATCCTATGGATACTTTTTCATAACTTGATGTGGTTTTCCATTTAATTACTTTCATATCAGATTTAAATTTAATATTTTTATGAGAATTAACATGAGGTGGTGGGAGAAATATCTTGCAAAATGCTAGTGGCCTTGTGCTTTTCATACCAAGGAAGGGATGTTGTGCCCCATTTTTTAGTTCCATCGTCTTGTGTCCACACCAAATGCACGTCTCCTCAGTGAATCCTCTTCCCAGATCCACTGATAATTTCACAACAAATTACTGAGGAAACCTTTCAAATTGTACACTGCTAACACTGAGAGCACTGGGACTAAAAAATTTGTTTCTTTATGAAGAGATCTCATGTTGTCTTTCTTTCCTCTGTTCCTTATGCCTTTATTATATCCCTCTCCCTTGTCCTCTCAGATATTTCTCAGAGGACAACCACAGCATTCACTATTACATCTCTACTTGAAATACTGTTCTCTTAAGGCAGGCTAAAAGACAAAATTATATATTTATAAATAAATATGTTTATGAATGGACTCAGTCTTGACATTTTGAAAAGCCAGTGGAGTAAGAATTTTGTTGTTCACTCACTTGCAGACTCAAACACCCCCAAATGAAAGGGTGTGCAGAAGAAGGATCTTTGGTTTTCAGCACAAGTTTGCTCCTGACTTTGCTGTGGCCTGCAATTTTGCATCCTATTAAATATAAGTGCGTTGATATTTTTCCATGTCTTTGCTTATAATTAGTGACTATTTTTTGTATTTCTTTACCTGTTCTTTTATCCAGGTATCTGCTCTAGCAGTCCTCTGCTGTTGGTGTCTGCTACTTTTGTGGAGACAGTTTAAAAGAAGCAAATCCAACCAAACCAATGAGGAATTCACCTCCAAAACAGATGGGATGCTTTGAGCTCAGGGCTCCTCCTGCTCTGGGACACCCAGCAAAAGCTACAGCAGGGAATGGTGTGAATACTCCTTATCCTCCTCAGCCTCAAGCCCGTCATTTTGGCCAACTGTGTTGGAGGTGCTGAGACAGAGATAGTGCTGGATGAGGGCAAGGGGCTGGGACTGAGTGTTTTTCCTAATCGTGTTTGTTTGAGGAATGGGGTTAGTTCTGCACTGGATGCCCACGTCTGTCCCTTGGCAACGTGTGGGACCCCATGTAAGTTGTTTAGGTTTCTGTTGTTTCTCCTGTAAACAACAAAATTGTGGGTGCTTCTACAGGCATTGTGAAGGGAAATGCATGGGATACAAGGGAATTCTTACTGCAGGCAAGATTAGCACCCTGATGGTGGGTGAGGCTTCATGCAAGACATGGCACAAAGGCATTATGGAGGCATCCTCTGTTCCCCAGGAGATCAGTGGCTAAGAGGCTGCCAGCACCCCGGGCTTGGTGTAGGCTGCCTGGCTGTGGGTACACCATGTGCAGATGTAGCACTTCCTCTGGGATGCGCTGGTCTGAAATGAGTGGTTACGTCTTATAATGACAAATGGTTTTGAGGCCTGAACCAAAGCCAGTTGAAGTCATTGGAAAAAAACTCTGCCGCTTCAAAGAGGTTTGGATTAAAGCCATAAGAAATTTTCAGTTTGTTTTTTTAAATAAACACTCCTCAACTTGAAACTGACATTGTACTCAAAGCAAAAATCTTATTTTGCTTTTGAAGCTTCTATATCAGACAGTAAAGAGAGTATCAGAGAGTAAGGAGATGTTTTCTGAATAAATTAAAAAGTCTTTATTTTTTCCTTTTTTTTAATGTGGCAGTGTGCTATTATAATGCCTTAAATTGTTCTGTGCATACCAAAAAGTACTCATGGTACATACTGTAATTTTGTGTTATCATTTTGTTCAGTAGCTTATGCCCTTGGGAAAAATATTTGCCAAAATAACATTCATGAAAACATCTTTTTTTTTCCAACTTTGCTTGGAAACCCACAAACGCACATACATATTTGCAATTATCTGATTTTAATAAGTGGGAGTTAATATACCTACCTTGTTTGTGCATTTTAAAGTGTGCTAAATAAGAGGGTCCTTTGGGAGAGCAGGAGGGAGAGTTGGAATTCTGCCTCTTTGGAAGAGGTCCACCTCCAGTGAGGTGCAGATCTGACAGACTATGCCCGAGCAGTGGAGAGAGTAAGGTTTTGCTTTGTCCCAGGGCAGCATTTACTGAAAACAGTCAACATCACAGGGGAGTCTGTGGGCCCGGAAGCCTGAGGGATAAAACAGTGGCCGCATCCCACCCAAGCACCTCCTGGCAAGCCTGGACCCACCCCTGCTGGCCTCTGGCTGTAGAGGCTTTACTGCTTTCTTGCAAGGGCCTGACGCCTGGTGTGTGTGCCAGGGCACTGAGCGCTGAGCGCCGCGAGTGGTGTCACTGACAGCTGCCCAGCGCCACAGCAAGGCGCCGTGTCCGGTGGGCATACAGACCCCATCTCGGAGGCTCCTGACACTTCACCTGGCCTGCTCCAGGAAACGCACCCACAGTAAGAGGATGTTTGTCTTCATCCTGTCAGGGATCTGCTTGGCCAGCAAGTTTCAGGCAGGGTTTTTAGCGCTTGCTCTCTCCAGGACAGGAGTACAGCCCTGCGAACCCTCTCCTGCTGCTCCAGCACTTCTGCTTCTGGATGGCTCCTGAAAGCAGGGAAACATGCCACAGTGAGGGAAGAGGACACTTTCTGGGGTCCCAGAAGGCATTTTGTGCAAGTAAAATGCAAGGTTTAGATGAATTGATGATTTTTTTATAAAAATCAGTTTACATGATCTTTTGGGGGGGTTTAATACACAAGGTTCTTATGCTAGTGCTTAATGTGGACCTTTGATAACATAACTTCCACATTTACCTAGGTTATTATCTTTAGACTTGCAGTTTTCCAAGATACTGTTACCAAGGTGTGTTCTTGTGTGCACACTTTCACCTAGTGTTTCTTTAGATTTTGTTTTGCTGTGAATACTGGATTGCAAGTCAAGATTTTATATTTCTGCTAAGCCTCTGAGGAAATGCTAAACCTCTTCAATATCTTTTCACAGAAATTTCACTAAAGCCAGGATAATTTTAAACGTGATCTTGAAATGAATTACACATACATTAAATTCTTACTTAATTAGATTCCTGCTGTACACATATGCATGTGCATACCTGTGTACTCTCACAGGGCTGAGCAGACTATTGAATGAATACATACTTGCAAAACTGGCCGATATTTTTCATTGTTTTAGAAGCTGTATTAAAGAACTGAATGTCATTCTCACATAACAGTCAAATACAATTCTGTTTTGGAAAAGGATGCACTTTCAGCACTTTTTAAAAGGGATTTTGAAACTAATGCTTTTAGAAATTTATATAAAAATTAAACAATGTCCCTGGAAAAGTTTCAAGGAAAAGACTGAGCTGTAAGTTTCAAGAAAGTAATCCAGTAAGCTATTGGCAAAGAATTTCTTGTGTTTTGAGCAGTACATTGACATTTCACCTGGCATTATAAATTCTTATGAATGAAGGAAATTGTAAATTATTAACTTGGCCTTTTGCTTTCATATATCCTAGCCTCTCTTTCAGTGTAGTTAGGAACCAACCTCAAGAATAATTCTCTTTTGAACTGCATTGTTTTGCTTATGCCATGATCTCATCCCTGCAAGGAGATCCCAGTCACATTTGGCAAAACAAGTGAGAAGCAGCAGTTAAATGAGCTGATAACTTTGCCATAACTGTTCTGGTTTTGTTGAACTCAAGGAGAGGTGCTCTGTCACCAGTTCTTTAGAGTGAATCCTGATTGTCACAAGGTTTGGCATTTCTGGCCAATGAAATATAATTTGAAAATCTTCCAATTTTGACAGCTGACTTTCCTGTATAAGAAAATATAGTAGAGAGAAACTATGCTGGTTAATTTTATTGCAGTTCAATTTCCAGCTGGCAGTGAAAATCAAATAAAGAAAAACCAGTGTAAAACTCAGTTTGGTCTTGGAATCGGACCTTACCCTCTTCTTTGTCTTGGCTACAGCAGTACTCCAAAATACATATTTTTTAAAGGCCCGCAGTTATTAAGATGTCTTACATTTCAGGCCTACAGATGCCCAGGTTGTATAAAAGTCTTGTTAGGAAAGAGAAGTGAGATTTTCAGTTTATGCTAAACAGGAAAAAAATTGGCATATCAGAACTAAAATAACACTAAAAGATGTGATAAAAGACTCTTTAAAGAGTTAACATTGGTACTCCACCAAAACCATGTAGGTCTCATTTTTCAAGGAAAAGGATTAGGAGGAAAGAGATTCCTTTTTATGTTTGACATTTACTCTCTGCTATTCTTCTCCATATAAGCCCACATCTGGTAAGACTTGTAAGTGTAAGTTTAACATAAGACAAAAAATTAATTCTTGGTGCCAATTCTTGCCACTAATTCTAAACACAATCTTCAAAAGTGAGACCTGTGATGTAATGAGAGGGGATCCTAAAAGTCATGTTTTAAAAATTCATTCTCTCCATTACCTTGGAATGTTACTGAGCATTACTGAATATTGCTGCCAGTGCAGAAATTACATCTCACTAAAGGTAATAGACATGCTTTCTTGGCCTTCCCTGTTTATTGTGTCACAGATGGCAGCATGGGCCATTGATCACATAAGCAAACAGGGGGAAAGAGATGTGTAGCTAGTGACAGTGACAGCCTTTGTAGCAACATTTTATTTTTCTGCTGGCATCACTAGAGGATATGATGTATTTCAAGATGTATTGCGATCATAAGTTCAGCTTTGACCTGTGATTTTTTTGGCTGGAGAGGATAAGCATTTTTTGCCTATCAAATGAAGTAGGAGTGTGGGTGTCTCTAGGTAATTACTTCTGAAACATGAAGATGCAGTTGTAGCAACAAGAGAAAAGTTTCACTGAAACTCTTTTTCATGGAAATACAAACATGTTTTGAACATTGTTATATGTCTGCAGGAGCAGACATTTGCAAGTATGCTTGCAACAGGACAGTGTTAAATAACTGTAGAAGCAATGAAGAAAATGTGATTCTAGAAATCATAAATTACAAAAACACTTCTAAGAAATATACCAGCTCTTTTTGCAAGTGTGAGATAGGATAAGAGAGGTACATTGTGAGATGTTTCATGGTTGTACTTTTGAAATTCAGTTTGCGCAGGTGCTTCCGTATAATTGAGAACTTAAAACTTCTGCAGTACAGTGTTCCATAATGGTATGGAACCACTTATATAATTGTGATGCCTTGATCTACCAGCAGAGCCTTAGTAAATTTTTTAACAGACCAAAGTTCATGCATTTTTCTCAGAAGCTTAAGCCTACTATCAGTAATCCTGGAACTAGACACTGTTGGTAAAAACAATTAAAGAAATATTTATATGCTGTCAATTGATTTCACAATCTTTATAAAAAAGAACACTTGGAACCTCTAGGATTTAATAAAATGAAGGGCACTGAACAAGGCAGATGCTTTTTGGAATATCCCAGAGTTGTGATAGTAAGACAGATTTGCCCATATGTTTCATTTCACACTTTCTCAACGGTTTTTATTGATTTGGTTGAAGTGCTGTATGAGCATAGCATTGCCAACAGTGGAGTATTAAGATGTGTTACCCATGATGGCACTGTAACTATGAGTGTATTTGGAATCTTTTGTTATGTAACAAAACATCTTGTGTTGACAATTGTATGACAACCTTATGGAAAACTAGGTAATTGTGTTGATCGTTTACTGCCTAGTTTATCTCCTTTAAAATGAAGCTCTTTTCTTGGGTAATACAGTTGTGTGAGCAGTAATTTTGATTTACCTGTACACCAGTCTTCCAATCTTCCATCTCTGCACCTTGTCTCTTATGCTAGTGGCAGTGGTCTGTTATTGCAGATGATACTTTGGTATATGTTCACCTTTATTGCTATTTCCATAAATTTTATTTGCATCTATGTATGTATTTTGCAATCCATATATCAGCTGTTATACTAGATGTTTCTTCTGTAGTTTTCCTTGTATCTGAATTAAGTTTACTTAATAAAGCATTGTTTTTACCATTTACTTCTCTTAAATTAAAGAATTTGTGTTCCTGTGTCTTGATGATACACTTTCTCTAGTAACAAAGGAACATTCTGTTAAGCGGTTTCAATACACATAGCAAATATAACTAAAATACAATGAAAATGTAATCCAAAAGAATAAACAGAGATATCAATACCTATATACCTATACAGCTAATATCTGCAGTTTTTATTTTTTATAAATTGAAGTACACTTACAGCAGTATCATATTTGCTTGTAACTCTTGGTTTAGATCTGCCTTCTTGCTGAAATACTGTGAAATAAGTGGAATATGTTGCTCCTTCTTTATATTCATGTCCTTTTTAGTTTTAGAAAAGGTCACATTTACATTCACATCAGAGATAAGTGTGCGATGCTCCGTTTTTTCAACATAATAATTAAATACCGTATAATGACCTTGGTGACACTATTGCAGAGAAACATTCCCCTTCAGCACTATCACGGTCTGAAACAGTAAAGGTGCAGTGTTTGTCAACTTCCACAGATGGAGGCTTTAATTAAAGTACTTATCTATTACACCAAATAAATCTTCCAAATAAATAGATATTGACTCATCAATGTTTTCTGCAAGTATAAGAATTTTTCATGCCTACATTCACAAAGCTTTTATTTTTCCCATTATCCCTAAATGGGTCTTGCATTTAAATGAGGTAATTCTCTAGAGAGGGACAAAGGAACTTAACAAACTTTGTTTTCTTTTATGCTCCATTAAGTCAATGTTTTTCTTCCCTGCTCCCTCTCTCCTTTAAAAAGCAAGTAAATGTTTATTTTGGCGCAAAATGAAGGCAGTCCCTCTACCACACTTTTTTCTTTTTTACTTCTATTTTTCTGGTGCATAGGGTCAGGGGCAGCAAAGTTGCCTTTTGGGTTTTGGTCTGGGGTTGTAAAATACTCGTTTTGTAGACCTTTGCCTCATCAAGTAGGCATAAAATAGCTAAGAAAACAAACCCTTTAAGACTATGCTGTCTGGACTCTGTGCATTAGTATTTTGTGCTTTCAGCTTTTGACCATGAAATGTCTGCTCATGTGTAGAAAAATAAGGGTGCAGAAGACTTAACTCCACTCTTCCCCAAACCTTTTAAAAATGAGAATACCTTTTAAAAATGAAAATACGTAGTTCACTCAGACTGAGGAAGCTTTTTGGCTTTTTATGGAAAATCTATCAGTAATTCCAAAACTTCCCTGAAATTTCAAAAACCAGCTGGATAAAAATTTTAAATTCTGTGGAGTCTAAAACCTTATTGAAGCCTAAACATTATCTTTCATATTAAGTTTAAATCTGTGTGGATCTAGATTTTTTTTTTCTTTTTGCATTCTAGTTTCTGTATGTTCAATAGATCTGCAACACCCTTGGTTAAGCTTAGCAGACCTTTTTACAAATGAGACACTGAAGCTCCATGCAAAAAAAAGAAAAAAGCTCAAATTTGCAATTGCAGGTTTAAATCTGTGTATTTTATATCAGTTTCCTTAAAATAATTCTGAAGAGATGAGTGGTATCTAAATTTTAATTTGTGTTGGTTTCCAACATTTCACTGTAGCATTTCATTTTCAGCACTTGTTTGTTGTTCTGACAAAATTTTACAAAGTTTTTACAAACTTAGCTTTTCAGGCTTATATTTTCCTTTCATATTCTGTGTGGTAAAATGAAAAAAACAACCTAGCAGGTGCTAGAAAAAATAGATGAGTCAAGCAGAGTCATAGTTCCTAAACTAATCTTAATAGTGGTCTCCAGAGTTTAGTGTAGGTCACTACCTTTAGATAGTTGAGCATTTAGCAGAAAGATTAACACAAGAAGCCTCCTACTCAAGTTCAAATTGTCTGTACATTGTTTAAATATAATTTAAAGCTGTATTTGAAAAAAGAAAGTTATGTTTTTCTAATTTGTAATTTCCTGTTTCAGTATGCATATTCTGCATGGCTGCCCCAGCTGAATAACTTGGGTATTTAGCCTGTTGCCTTTGCTTTCTGACATTGCACTAAAGACTTGCAGATATCCATATGGTTATAAAAAATTGGCAGTCTCATATTCAGAAGTACTTTATTCCTTTTTCTTTCTCATTTCAAAGAATTGGATTTTACCAGAAAAGCAAACTATAGTTACAAATTGTAACTTCTGATAGGTGCTTCATATTTTATCTTCCAGTGTCTCTTTAAATTTTGTGCATTTTTTTTACAAGAAGTGAGCTTAATGGCCATTTGCTAGTAAGTTTAATAACTGTATTTTGTGTATTTGTTGTTTTTCTTTTCAATATGAAGATGTCAAGGTTTTTCATAGAAAGTGCAACATATTTGCTTTTATTCATGCATGACTGGCTTTTTGTCTTCTTAAATGTAATGAATGGAAGTTTTTCAGTGGTATAAAATTGAGACTGTAGGTCACTGCTCAGATCTAAAATGCTTTTAAAAATTTTTTATAATATGAGCTTAATGCATAAGTTTAAATTTCACAGGTGTTACAAACTTTTATGCTCTTACTGTGTATAAACTTGTGTTTTACATAACTATGATAGTGGAGTTCCACAGAATTCCACAATTTCAATACATACCTAGTGTTTTCTCAATTCTAAAATGCATTTTCTGTTTAAATGAAGCCTTGAGAATCCTGCTTTGATGCAATAATTTCTTCCAGTGCCTGATTTTGAGAGTCATGTAAGGATGATGGTTTATAATGAAGTTCATTTAATGTGATTAATTTCTTAGTAGTCTCAGAGCACTTTACAGTTGGAGAATTATACTTCAAATTAATTTAAAAATTAAACAGTGAAGTAGTGACAATCATCTGCTATTCATCAAGTATAAAAAGCTCTCATCTAAGAAATAATTTATGACTGTCTGAGAAAGGATAACCAAAACACTCAGTAAATATGCATTACTGTCCTGTCACTGCATAGGCTTATAATAACAAGAATGTTTAACTTTGAAGCAGACACCATTTCCACTGCAACAGATAAGGGCATTGTGGCCAGTGTCATATCCACGGGGACATAGATTGTTGTCACGCAGTTATATCCTCTTCTTAATTCACACAGGTTAGACACCAAAGTGAGTTCTGGCTCCTTGTGGAAGGACAAGAGGAGCTGTAAGTCACCTCCATGTCATCTCTGAGGCAAGTGATGACATTTTGGATGCCACCATAGCTTTATTTACAAGGAGATTAAATAGAAGAAACAAAACATGTCAAGAAGAAGTGCAATAATGAATTGAAAATAAAATGCCCGACAGCAAGTAAGAGAGTAGTGAGGAAGAGTGAGGCATTGTCTATAAAAGAAGTGTGAATATGGAAAATTGGCAGGCTTTCCAAGGCAAAATTAAAATTGTAGTACTTTCCACTCTGTTAACCTTATACAACCAACACAGCTGGGAGGGCGGAATCCAGTCCTCCTCCCTTTCTTCCCTATCAACACAACAGTTTGGCAATTTCCATTTAGATCTGTGTGTGTCCCTCTGACGACGTCGCAGTTGCACAGCTATTGCTAATGACGTAATCTGAGTACCGTGGTTCTATTTACATGTTATTAACCATCTAATTTGTCTTGCAGAATTGTTATTACTGCTGATTATGTACTTGAGTTCCTTGAATATGGGTCCATTAACATAGCTACCAAATTGTCCTTTGACTCAAGCTGACCTTGGAAAACTTCATTGACTTCACTGTGTTAAGGGTACTTAGATTTAATTTTTAGTGGGCTGTGGGAGCTACAGTTTTACCAAGCCTCACACATAATACCTGGAAGAATTCTGAAACTTGAAGAAAAGAAACTATCAGTACTTAATCGTTCAAAGACAGCTTGGAAAACAAGATTTAACAGGATTTTCAAACTCAGACCTAAGAAAGTTCCCTTGAATCAACTTCGTTTTTTCAAATCTTGTAATTTTCAGTGGTTAGGGTTTCTGTATGCTTAGGGCTGGCAACACAAGAAACTCCAGGTAGCCAGTTCTCTTACCTAATCTATAAGCCATCTTAGTCCATGTGGTCAAGAGACTGGATACAATGTCTGGAAATTATGCTGAGTGTTGTAGGAATCCTCAGCACCTACAGATCTGGGGGCCACATCTGAGGCAAGGCAGGAAAGTTTCTTGAGGAGATATCAGGGATAACATTTTGACAGCAGGTTTTACCATGATAATCGAATAATGGGTGAGAGATTTTGACCAGAAAACAATGCTATTTGCAACAGATGTACAGTAGCAGCAAAATATACAATTGGGAAAGCATGCTTACGTGAACCCTTGCTACAAAGGAACATACATTACACATTCTGAAAGGAAGAGGGCATAATCTTTTGTACTTTGTCAGCACTTAATTTTATAGTCTCATTAATTTTTATGTGACTGAAATAAGACTTCCCTTCTCGTCCTATTAGAAAAGAAGTCAACAATAACCACCTACAACAGATCCAGTTTTGGTAGTGACGTGAAAGATGGTACTGGAGCAAATCTTTCCATAGGCTTGTGGTATGGAGAGCACTATGTAAGCTGTGATCCATGTTAAGAAGCAAATTATTTGTGTCAGAGTAAAGCTGACTCATGTCAGCTCTTGAATTAGCGTGGCTTGGACCAGGGCTGTACGAAGTTTGTAATTCAACACTTTGCTCTTTGCAACCTTGCTATTGAGATCACAAAGCCTCTGGAAACAACAGCATGCAATAAAGGTGGTGAGAGCACTCAGGTAAGAACTAAGGGTTATATAGTCTCCTAATGTACCACATGCTTGAGACCAAGATAACAGGGGCTGGGACACCAGTTTGTTTCTTGTCTGAGACACTCCCAGTAGTGGGTTAACTTTTGATGCTTCTGTGTTTCTTCATATTGTGATTGACCTACATTTAATGAGAGCTTGACACAATCAGAATAACTGCTCTCTTCCACAAGAACTCTTCCAAAGTCCCTCTGAAAAGTCCACTGTGCTTTATAGCACAGGTATTGCAACAGCATCAAAGCACAAAGTGACATTTAAGAGGCCAGAAGAATTTAAATAGTACAGTGTGAAAGAGGTCCATGCAGCAGTATGTTAGCACAGTAGCTTGCCACTGGCTTTTATTCAAGTGGCTTTTATTTAGATAATCACTCAATTCGTTGGTCTTGACATTATCTGTAGAGGATTCTTGACCAATTGAAATATAATGCAGAAGTGTAAGAGAGCAGTATCTGCTCTAGAAAGAATCAGAAATGTAACAAAACAGCTTGTTGCTTCTGAGAGTGGGATGGAGCAGTTCCTGAAATGCTTGCTGGATTAGATTGCCCCCAGACAATTCTATTTCATTTCTTTTGCAATGAGTAAATGGTGCTGAACTCCACTGTCATCTTGTTTGCTAGCATTCACGTGCTGAGGGATATCAAAGGATAACCGTAAAAAAGGAAATAATTCAAACCCTTGCACATGTAGTTTCAAAGTGTAATATAGAGATTAACTTTATTGACTCACATTAAAGCTAAAAAGAGCTGCATGGTTAAATCCTCAATTATTACTGTTATTCCACCACACACCCACTGGGGTTTCCTGGAGCTTATCACCTGTATTCTTCTGTAAATGTAGTTTAGCAAGTGGTTATAGATTAAAGATATGGGATCTAGAAAATTGTTTCTGTTTCCTACAGCCAAAATATTATGGCTGGAGGGGAGAGGACAGAAAGAAGATTTAGCCTGTGTTTCAAATTCTAATGGACTGCAAGTGGACTTAGAACACAAAAGTATCCAAATCCCCTTGCTGAGTAACACACTATCACCTTCTTCTGAGCTATGTATGAGGTAACTCATTCCTGGCTAAGTTTCTGTGGCAAAAGCTGTTTTCAGACTTCTTTTGTGCTTTCTCATTTTCCAATTATACTTAATTGACATTGTATTGGATAATGAAAAAAGTTAAATCTGATCTTTCAACAGTGTGGTAATGTGTTCTTTTTTAATTATTGTCATTAGTTTGGGGTTTTAATTTGCATTTTAATAAGTTTAATTAAGCAATCAGTGAATATTTATTTTCAGAACAATCAGTTTGTGATTTTCAAAAAAGTACTGGGGAAAAAAAACAGATTCCAGTCAGCAGTCCAGGTGAAAATAAATGCTTCTGTTGTGGAATTATTTTTAAAAGAAGCACAATATCTTTCTGTATAAATGGGAACATGAAGGAAGATTTTAAAATAGTTTGTATGTACAGTCTGCACACCATACAGAAGGATAAGCCACTGAGTTTACGTCGACTAATTGAAAATATTTTACTATATTACCTAATGAGATTACTACTTCATAAGCAGCAGATTTTTTTTTTGTGTGTGTAGGAAATATACAGAGCCGTGTGAAATATTAAAGATTGTCTTGCAATTAATAACTTTTCCACGAGATGGCACAAGAAATCAATCTTTCTCTACCATACTAGGAGAGTTAATTCTTATATTTTGATTCTGACAGACCGGTATGCCCTAATAGCCTACTAAGCAATTACAATATAATGTTCCCAGCTGAGAGTTTGGAATTTGTTATTGTACATTAATAACTGAGAGATAAGCATGTGGCAAGGGGAGCACTTCTTATTTGTTGATGAGGGAACACAGAATAGTATTGCTGTAGCTGAATTGTTTTTAACTAATATACATAAATATTCATGGAACTTACATGAATTAAAACACAAAGGCATCTGTTACACCATGAGGGACTTAGTGCTACAATGGGCACTTAATGCTCAATTAGAAAATGACATCTAAAAAAACCTTCTCAAACCCATCCCTCTTCATGTGGCTAAGATACTAAAATTTGTAAAAAATCCCTAGTGGAGTCCTCTGAAATATTAAGCATAATGAGTTTATGAGTGAATTAAAAATAAATATGGGCTAGGTAGTGCCAGTTGCAATGCAAATTTTTTGTAAGTTCCATGGGAAGGTACTTTCTTGACTGCCAACGATGAAATTTCCTGGTTTTCCTTGTCAGATAAGGTTTGAAGGAATAATAAAGAATATGATAAGGGTACAATTTACAACTGGCAAACTGCAAGCATGGCCTAAATGGCATCTATGAGAAATAACTGTGGGTTGTGATCAAACTTTGTCCAATCTTTCTGATATGGACAGTCTGAGGCTTCTTTTCAGAAACAGATAATGACTGGGCTATTTGCCATTCTATCAGTATGGTTACAAGTTGGTTTTCACCTCTGCATATTCCAGGTTGTGAAAGGACTTTTTTTTTTTTTTTTAACAGGAAACACTAGAACATTAAAATTTTATTGAAACTGTTTTAACTAAAAAAATGGTCATATTGGCAAGGGAACAAATCAGCCTCCCTTTTGTTCTGTGGTCCAGGAAGAAGCTATTTTATTCTTTTCCAGTCCTGCTGGTATTGCTGGTCTGTTTGCAGAGTCTGAATGGGCCACAAGCCCATACCATACCAGCTCGTACTAAAAATGCATGTCTCTCTAGAAATTAATTTTGTCATGGCTTATATCTGACCAGTATGGTGTCATATTTTGAGGTGTATGAGTAAAATTTAAAAGCTTCATGTTCTTAAGTGCAATAATTCACTTACTATTCTTTTTTTGAAATAAGAAAATTTAGACTTTAGTCTCCTAGTGATACGCATTACCATGTGTATTATTACAAATATGCTCAATTATGTCAGTTTTAGGTAAATTGCTGATCTAAAGAGGATTTGTGAGAAAGTAAATGCTGGACATGTCTGAACAAAAGCAAATGCAGTGAAGTGTTTCAGTTTATTAAAATCCCTAGATCTTTTGAATTCTTAAATTATATTACATTTATTACAGAATCATTAGAGAGGTTTTGTTTTATTACAAATCCTGAAATTCTTTCAGTTCTTTAGACATAGTCTTTTTGTTCTGATAGATACACAGTGAGTAAATATAAGCCCTGGTCAAAAAAGCCAAGACAAAACCATCTTGCCACAAGAATGGCATTCACTGCTTAAATTTGATTTAATTTATAGTTGTGGTGAAATTCATTTTCACTGCATTTTTATAATATTGTAGTGCTTTGGGCTTGGGTGCCTTACCCTATCTCCTGGGATTTCAAAGAACTTTACAATTAAACCTTGGGATTGGGAAGTGAATTGTCAAGAGTCACAATAAATGTAGATGGATTAATTTGCCTTGCTACAAATGAAAACATCTCTGTGTGCCTTCCCATAATATTTACTGTCTTCTCCTGTGAAGGTGATGACTTGAAAAACACCATATTTTTTAGCCATACTCTACAAAGTCCTAGTTAGCTATCTTACTTTCTATTCCAGTGTTGTGAAGATTTTAATTTCTAAGTACAATTTATAACTTTTTTTAAATCAGGATTTTTATAATCCATTAAACAGATAACATTTATTACATACCTAAGTTAAACTGACAGTTTTCTAATACTTCAGAGCCTCTAGATGCCCAAATGATGTAGTCTTAGTGAACCATAGTTGTTCTCAGAACATATCAATTGTGTTTAAAATACAGATTGCTTAAGTGAGTGGTTTACTACAGCTCAAGCCCACCCCAGATCTCATTCTTCCACCAAATTGTTTTTTGCAATGCTTTCTCAGGTTATTTAGATTTTTCTGCCTTTTACCAACTCTATTCTTCAGTATGGAGGGCGTGTCACTTCCCCTCAGACCTTCCCCACTACATTTATTGCACTGAAAGCTGGCTTTCTCCAGCCACCAGCTTCTGGCTTCTTTGAGTTTGAAGATGTGCGTGGGGTGGTGGTGGTGGGGTGTTTTTTCCCTCTTTGTTCACTGTTATAGGGAGTTGCTGCGGTGGCTGAGCTTTGGTGCATTCATGCTGAACTCTACTTATAAGGGGTTTGTTTACAAGAGGGTGTAGTTAGACTATAGATGTGAGATCCTTTAATGGTGAAGACTGGCCCAGGCTTATGGAAGGATTTCACCAAGTTTCTGAATATTTTTCTTTGCTGGAACCTGACCAAATTTTATCCAAATCCTTCCTTCCCCGCAGATTTTGCCTTTTTTGACAATGATGAGATACAAAACCTGACACTTCATTTACTGTGACAGATCTTTTTTCCCTCTTCACTAAAAAGAAACAAGATAGAGAAATGAATTTTGGGGAAATGATGTGAAGTGAAAGCAGCAGGTTTTGCATAGTTGGGGTAGGAGCTATGTTTCTCAGGCAAAAATCAAAAAAGGGGAACTCAAAGTGAGACAGAGCAAGCCTGCCGGAGTTGTAAGTTACACTTTCTGAGAATAAAAATACCCTCAAATTAACCAGTTCGGGTTACATGAGCAAGGGTGTGTGAGTATATGTGTGTGTGTGTGTGTGTGTGTGTGTGTGTATTCATTTATTCTTCTTTGTATTTGGAATGTGTAACCAAATACACCTTTTCAGTGTGTTCCAGAGATAAGGAGTTTTTCTAGGACTTGCTTTCAGGGGCACAATAGAGCACAAGTGTACTTCAGAAGTCTCCAAATATTTGAAGACTTTACCCAAGCTTGAACTAGACTGTCTGGAATATGTCCATGACCAGTTAAAGCTTTAGTGAAAGAGCTTAGAAAAGATATGTCTGTGTTCTTTGTGTTTTCAAATGAAAATACTCTCTGGCTTTCCTTTGTGAAGGAGTGTTTGGCCAGAATCCTTAGGGGATAACTGAGCAGCCAAACCACATGCTAGTTTACTGAGATACTACTAGGAGAATGAATAAATAATGGGTAGATAAATAATTGAGTCATATGTTTTTTGGGATTTTTTTAGTGATGTTGTAAACAAAGATTGAAGGTAGTCATTGGGGAAATCTTACTTGTCTCATCTAGTACTTGGGATTCATTCCATTAAAAGTATTTTCTTCTGAAGTGACTATATGAATAAGAACATGCAAACTTTGTTAATTCCTTCTGTATTTCACAGATGTAGATCATGCAAGCTAGGTGTTGTTTAAGCTGGGTACAGAATATCCTAGTCTCAGGGCAGTTATGAACATTAATCTTTCATCCAGTCTTCCTATATGCCCTTATCAAGGGTTTATAAAAAGTAAATGAGACTTATGCTACCATGCTCCAATACAGATTAATATGAAATTGGTTACTTGTGTTACATTCCAAAGTCTGAGAGCAGAGCTGGCAGGAAGGAAGCACTGTGTGTTAGTGCTTGCACTGATATGAATGACCTTAGCAGGGTGAAAGGAAGCAAGGGTTTGGTCTCCTCTGGCCTCTGCATTATGACAAAACCGAATTCTTTTGTGCTCCTTCCCTTTCCACTATAAAGGACAGTAATACTGAGACCTGCTCCACCTGGGATCAAGTTGCTACCATGCCTGTTGTGACCCACAGGCTGACATTCATTTCCCACAGCCCAGTGGGCAGCTCTGACCTAAGTCTACTCTGAACTGATTTTTTCTCCAGATGCTGCAGGAAGGGTAGCAACAAATAGTTAAATATTCTTGGGCTCTTTGTGTTAAAACACATTTAAGATCTGTTAGGCAAATTTCTTTACACTTCTCTTTTAATTTTATCAGCTGGCAGAATGAAGATTGGATCTTTGGAACAGCTTTGGTGGGAGTGTTGGCCCATCCTATGAGAAGGGGACCATAATTGTAGTGGTGACAAGCTGTGGTCTGACCTGGTTACTGCCCAGGTGACTCTCCAACACTGCCTGTCTTTAATCTCTGTGTCACATCACAAGACAGAGGTAAACCTGTAGCCTTGGGCATTGTGTGGGAAGAGATTTTACAGGCACATTAGCACATGATCTCCGGCATCCATGCTACAACCTTAGCACCCTGAGCATTGTCCATTGTCTCCTTTGCTGCTCCCGAGCCCTGCATAATGTTGCAATGCCCTGGGAAAACGTCCCAGGGCTCAGCTGTTGTACTGACACGTGGTCTTCCCTTGGTGAGATACTGTGCACTTCCATTTACAATTTACTGTTCCCCTTCACAGAAATGGTCCAAGGGAAGAGCATTTGAAAGTGAGGAAGCACACTGATACCAAGGATCGATGTAGCTAGTAGACAATTTCATAACTTCCTAGTCCTTTAATTAATGACAGGTCCTTTAATGATGGCAACATACTCTTGAGTTTCAGAGAGGAAACATACTCTTGAGTTTCAGAGTCTGTGTTGGACTCTGTGCTCAAAGACCATGGCTTCTGTTTCTTAAATGAAAATGCAGAAGTAAGAGTGAAAATAAAAAATTATGAAGCAGTAAACTGTTCATGCATTCAGTGGGAAGTAGTTAAATATACACAGATATATGGTACAGATGTGTGTGCATGTTGACATGTGTACATATATAAATATACACTGGTGTTTCAAGTAAATATACACTGTATGTTTCAAGCCAGCCAATTGCTCACCTAGAAGATACAGTGTGTCCTTTTTAGACAAAACATTCTGAAGCAGAACATTGCTCTTTTTAACTAGAAAGAAAACAAAATTCTATTTTGGAGTAGATTTGACTTCTTTTATCAATCTCTTTGGAGTCATTGCTGTCTTTTCTGTGTAGTATTTGCTATTCCTATTTCCATCAAGCCTTCCTCATCACTTCACGAGACAATTTGGAAAAACTTGGGGAAAAGCCACCAAACAGAAATACACTTCGAGGAAAAGAGAACATTAAAAGTGTTATAGTTTCATCCTCTTTGAATAAAAATGCTTATAACAATGTGTTTGGAAAAACTATGGGACCTTCAGCACTCACTTTCAGGAAAGAGACAATGTCTCTTCTGTTGCTCACATATATCTGCCAAGAATCTTTTATGAGAGCTCACAGGAGACCTTTTTTCCCAAGGCTGTAGATTACACAAATAAATTGTTCTACGTAATTTTGGAGGTGAACTAAATGGGAGCTGAAACTGCTGAGTGTCTCTGAAAATCACACAGATTTTGCTTAAGTAATTCACTTGCATTTTTTCAAGTCTGAAACTTTAGCTTAAATCTTAAATATCTTGCAAATACGAATCTGAATCTGTGTCAAGAGTATTTTTTCTGGAGTTTTTCAGCAGTCTACCTCAGGTTATTTCATCATTATTTTAGCATTTCTTGAGAACTTAAGCAGTAGAAGCATGTAGAATGTGGATTGTACATCTCTTTTCAAAGTGAGTTAGACTGAACACAGTGGATGTAATGAGATGAGATGAGTTTCAGCAAGTGCAAAAAACATTCCTTCCTGCTTGTACTCTTCTCCCTCAGTATGCAGGTCATGCACATTGCATGGTGCAAATCATTGATGTAATTTTCAATTCCAACATCATCTTATGATCATCTGTAAAGATTCAGTTATCAGACAACATTCCAAATAATAGCCCCATTTTAAGACACAGTAGAGTCAACACCATTTTTTTATACCTACAGAACAACAAATGTGCATTGTTGAGGCTTCTCTGAAAATTAATATCTTCCTTTGCAGAAAGGCGGGGATCAGCTCACAAGACCTTAAGGCAGTCCAAACCATTTTTTTTGCAGATAGATTGATTTAGATCAATAAGCAAGCACACTTGATGTAAGTAGTTTTGGTGTTGTTTCTTGGTTTGTTTTTTGGCTTTTGTTTGGTTGTTTTTTTTAATAGTAATACTAGTTTGTTCAAGAATATTAAATTGTTATTACGTTATTGGTAAGGATCTAAACATTTTGGTTATCAAATTAATGAACTTAATTTTGAGATTTATATGTAAGGCTAACAAAAACTTAATTATGTACCTGTGCATATTTAGTTTGTATCTAATTTTGTTAAAAATAGTCAATGATGCATTTCTAAGTTACTCTGTGATTATTCTTCTTTTATGGCTGATGCTAAATTGCTTTTGAATAGAGCGGGAATTCACTTAAAATGAATACAAATGGTGTTTAAAAAAGTATTTCTACTAAGCAATAGCACTATCATAAATGTATTGGCTATGGAATGCATTTTCTAAAGTTAAAATATGATTTAGACACTAAATGAATTTACCTAGTCAAGCAATTAAGCAGTGTGTACAGAAATGAAAATGAAAGAATTGTTCTCATCACCAAGACCTACTGCTGGAAGATCTCAGGTTCTATAGCCTATTTTCATATAAACTGAAAAAGTTCTAGATTGTGGTGTTGCTTTTTTGCTTAATATCTCATTCAGGCTATCAGTAGTATCATGCACTGGTCTGAATTAGTTGGATAAACTGAATAAGATGTTCTCTCTTTATTAGAAGAAAAATTTCTCGCCATCCCAGTATTACTAGGGCAGCTGCCTGGCTCTGCAATTTGGTTTTTGTAACCTTGATGGAAAACAGGTATTGTTTCTTACTTGAAAAAGGAAATTTAGTGAGCTTAAAGATTTTGCATTTTAATTTGCAATTCTTTGTAGGATGTCCATAAATTCTGATATTCTCTTACATTATTTTACTTTTGCAATACATAAAAGCTGCCTTTCTGAATATAGACATGCAAGAAATTAATTGTTTTATCTAATGTAAAATTGAGAGTAATCTGCATTAAGTAAAGTTTAAAATTATTTCATATACTCTGGGTTTCATGCACGTATAAATCACTAAAATTATAGAAACCTGAGAAAATAATGAAGTTGCATGCATTTTTTGACAAGTATAAGTACCTTCTCTAGGCATATGTATCATTCACTTTTAAGTAAATCAGTGAACATTAGATAAGATTTAGGCTTTTACAGAAGTAAATTCTGAGTATTTTTGTGTAGGTGTGGCCTTAGAAGTTTATGTTGGTAATATTCAGGTTGTGATGAAGTCGGTTCTATGTAGTTGTATGCAAATGCCCCTTTCAACTTTGCCTATGAGCCGAACTCTACAGATAATTATTGAGTCAATTTTACATCTGGACCAGGTAATAACATTGATTCTTGTAAAAGTGAAATATTCTTTCTGAGAATAATTTTTTTTAACACTTAACTGAAATTATAAAAGCTTTTTATAAAACAATGATAAAACAATGAATTGTTGAATTCATTAAAAAATGTAAAAAATCCCTTGTATTTGGTATTTCTTATGCTGGAGTCATTTGCACACTTATCATCAATATGAAATGGCATTTTTCAAAAAAAAAAAATCTGAAAAATGCTTCCTGTTTCTTCCTGTGAAGTGCATTCTATTACACTACATTTATTTGCCTTACTTTTTGCAAACAAATTATGTGCATAGGATATTCTTCGTATTTATAGATGCACACTTAACGAGCATGCTTCAAGTCAAGTACAACCTAAGTGCATTTAATTTGGGAAAGTGTCTCATTTTTGCAATATAGGAATAGCACGGGAACTTTCTTGAAAATACAAACAGAATATTTCCTATTAAATAGGCAACAAGATATAAACAGGAGGCTGATGTTTTGGAGCAAATAGAAGATTGGCCTTTTGTGTTTCCCCTTTACCAAGAAAATATATAACCTACTTGGCATCCTTTCATGATGATTAATTTATAAAGCATTAGTGTGAAAGGGCTATGTGAAGCCATATTTAAGGAATGAAATATGTTCTGATGAAAAGCTGCTACTGATGCCTTCTGACTGCTGTGTTTTCAGCAGTTACAGAAGTGCTAACTTTTATGAGGAAATACACATAACACCTTATGAAGTAGGACTTCTGAAGAACAGAAATTATATGAAAAACAATTAGTATGAAAATAAATAACAAGATAAATCACTCCTATTAATATAAAACAGCTGATTAAAAGTGATGTCAAAGTATACTGTGGTTTGCTATCAGTATGTACCACGTCCCAGTATGGCATGAGGACTAGTGCCTCTCTATCAATAGACTGAAAACTCAGCTTACAAGGATCCAAGAACTGTTTTGAACCTAAAAGTCTGTTTCCCCCCAGTTCTGCTTGCTTGCTAAAATTTGACATCTGACAGCCACAATGGGCTGAATGCTTTCCATGCTCTAGTAACAAGTAGCTACCAGGGTGTGGCCTTGACCATAGGGCATGGGAGCAGAGAGGACGCTGCTGCTGTGTCTGGGGTCTGGGATGCTTGACAGATATATGCAACTGCATGGATACTTGCCTGAATAAAATCCTGTTTCTTCACAAAACAAAGAAAGAGAGGAAATGCTGGTCAGCAGCAAATGCCCAAGAAATAGATACTTTTCCAGAGTAATTTGTGGCTTGGAGATTATTAGTGGTTTTGTCAGTTTGTCTGATAGCATCTTCGATCACCTCCAGAGAGAACTTCAACCACTGAACTTATACATGTTGGATGAAGAACCATCCTGTTTGCTTTGAAATTGCCACCTACTAGCTTCATATGAAGTTCACCAGTTTTTCAACAGGAAATAATTATTCAATGCATTTCCACTGCTTGTGATCATATAAAATTATGATGTGCCCTATCTGATCTGTTACATGCTTTATCATAAGCAGGCAGTATAGTTTTTTTATATGTGGACAAATATAAGGCACTTAAACTGAGAATCTGTGCAGCAAACTGTGTATAACCAATACAGATGTGATATATCTTTGCTGTACAAGTATCTTTGTGTGAACTGAGGAGACCAAGAGCATATCTGGAATTTGAAATTTCCAGCAGAATACTTGGGTGTGTGACAAATACCATCTAGCACATTGGTTAAAGACATTACTACAGAAAACTTGCTAATTTCTGCCTTCAGATTTGGAAACTGGATCTCCGTGTTTAGTGACTTTGCAATTGCCTCACATTTAGTTCTTTTTAAAATTACTTAAAAGGGGTGTTATCCACTGAAAATTACAAAGGTTATTTTTATTTAGTGAGTTAATGCTAATAGAAATGTGTATTATGTGGTAATAACTGTAATTATTACATCTAAGGACTCAGGAACTTGTTTTTAGCATAGTTTCCTGATGAAATGATCATTGTGCAATCTCTACTTGTCTTTCTTTTTGCTTAAGAAATTTGAATCTGTTGACCAATTTTTATCAGCTTTGGAATAGACGTCTCGAAGGAATTTTCCTTTAATGTCTGTTGAAATTAGTGTCTAAAACAACGTAGGGGGAAGGTGGGAAGAGACTTGAGTCCCTGTAATTGTAGGGACACAGTCTGTAGTAGATGGGAGTGAGCCTCATCCCTAATGAGCTACAACTGTGTGAGCCAGGTGAACAATATTGAAGGCAATGAGACATGGAGTACTAATCAATCACAGAAAGGTACAGAGGGCACACAGGCATAAGGGATGTAAGATGAAGGGTATAAAAGTCCTGATGAAGAAGGAGGCAGGGCAGATGCTTGAAGCCTTCTGAAGTTTGTAGTGTTATTCTGTGTGTATCATGGCTGTCTCAACTGTGACATGTAATAGGTGAGTTTTCTCTACAAGGACAAAATGTATGTGGCAGAAGTGGTCCAGCCAATCCAGGTGCACATGCAGGTGGGCTGGTACCATGAGCACATACTCAGCTCCCCATCAGGAGTTGCAATATGCCCTGTCTCCAGCCCGGTAGAAGAGACAGAGGAGAGAAATGTGGAAGAAGTGTCTGTTATAGGTTCAAAGTTTGGCTGGTCATGGCAAGCTGGATTTTATTCCTTCTATTGATTAACAATCTTAAAGTCTTAATGGCTATGTTGTAAAGATCATTGTGAGACATGGAAAGAAAAAATATTAGAAAAATCCCAACAAAATCTGAACAACAATCCAACAAAAACCGAACAACAAGAAAATGCACCTGCATCAGCAGGAAACCTGTAGGAGAATTCTGGTGGAGCATCTCAAGAGAAAAATTTGTTTTAGGGAAGATAATGACAATGTTTGGGTTCCACATACTAAATGTCCCCATGCTACAGAATTCATAAGTATTTTTACAAAGCCAAAGATGTGTGTTTTGTAAACATCAAACCACATCACATAAATTTCATCTGCTCAGCAAAGTAAGTTCAGTAAACTGATCTGCAGCAATATGCTGAATGTATATGAAATGTAATATTTACTTTGCAGAGCAATAGCCATAAAAACACATTTTGCTAGGAAAAGATCTATTTTAAAAGATATTCCATCCAAGCACCTACACTACTTTCCTTGGAGTGTGGATTGGTGCTATGTGAAAGGTAGGCGGGATCTAACCTGGAGCGTGAGTACAGCTCACCACAAGTTTATTCAGTAATTCTTTAAGCATTAACATGGACAGGTGACAAGTTTACACTAGGATTAGGCCTTAGTTTTCAGCATAAAAGAAGCTGGAAATACTCAACTTTATCTCCCTCAATAAATCCGGATGACAAGGAAACGTGCTGAAATGGTCACTAGCTCAGCTGATTAGAGGTGTGCATACATGTGTAATGAAATGATGAGTCAGGGATACGACAGGCATCTCCTTGGTCTTCTGACTGCTGGTGTCATCTGTGTGGCTCAGATGAGATCTTTCACAGCTCTGGTGAAAGATGGAGCTATTTCTCATCACACTATAAAAACTATCTTCCTTTAGTGACTGTGATCCTAGGCTGCTGACTCTGTGTGTTTTAGTGTACACTTTTGAGGTTACATCCACTATTTCAATATGTGAGAAAGTTATCTTTGGTCTCCTTTTAGAGAAGGACTTCTGGAGCCTGGTGCAGAGCAGGGCTGTGCTGCCTGGTGATGCTACAATTGGCGGAGGGCTGTCCACTTCTGGGAGAAGAGCCACCAAGCCTGGTGCCACCCTAAGCATCTCCCCTGCTCCTGTGGACAGGTCGCAGCCTGCACTATGGCTCACAAGACAAGCCTACTCATGCTACTTTGCACATGAAACATTGGAGTGTTTAATGAAGGCATAATGGAGTTGGACAGGAAAGTCTCTTGGGATTACTATTTAGACCCCTAATCTGTGGCTAAATTACCATGCAGTTCATCTCTTACGGGACATGGCCTATAGCCACAGTAAGCCTTTTTGGTGCATATTTAAATACAGAGAGAACAAAGATGATCATATTTTTTCTACATCCTGTCTTTTCCTTCCCTTTTAGACTTCCTTAAGGTTTTCCTGAAAAGCTTTTCAAGGGCAAGTGAAAGGAGACTAAAATTATACTTTTGGCATGAATCACACACACAACTATTCAGATGAAATTTTAGTTGTGTAAGCAATTTTTTTCCAGTCATGTCATCTTGAGCTCAGGAGCCAGATGAGAAAATATTTGTGCATCCTGTGTTCTTGGTATATAAAGCAATGTCACTGCCAGTGTAAAACAGGTTTAAAACGCAGTTCCAATTTTTTTTTGTATGCTCTGCCTTCTTTACAATGTGTTTAACTTTCCCAGGCATTAGTGTGCGCGTTGTGGAAAGTGAAGGCAAAAACCTATGATGTATCTCTTTATGGAAACAATCATTCTACAAAACCTATCCCCTTCAAAAAATGTTTCAGCAATCCCCATATTCTAAGTGCTTCAGAGGCATAGTCATGTACAATTGATAGCAGCTGAAAATAGTTCCACATATCCTCTTACAATTCTATAGTTAATGTCTCAATGATGTGTTATAGATTCGAATTTCAAGAAGGCAGTTATTTTGTCATGATAAAAACATTTCTGGACAGGATTATGGAACACAAAATTCAGCTCAGGATTGTGTTGATATATGATGTGTATAAAAAAAATCAAATCAGGTTGGTCATTTCTTTTCAACATAAATTGTATAGAAAAGGGGAGAAATATTTTGCTGGGAAAGACGAAAACAGACTGTATTTCTACATTTCATTCTTCAACACAGAATGCTGAAAAAATAAAATGTGATTTCATAGTATTATATTCACTGCTTTTGGAAATGCTCATATACTTCACAATATTTGTAACCATGAAAAAACTCCATGCCTGTGCATCCCAGCTGTACTTCAGTACATCCAGCTGCATTTTATAGTGTGAATTAGATTTCAGTCTGTCTCATTTTCATCCATGTGCTAAATTGTAGTCTGTAGACCAAAGCTAATCCACAAACATTTATTTTGAAAATTAAATTCACACACCAAAACCTAAAGGGTGAAAATCCACACCACAAAATGTTTAAACATCTAGGATGCATGTGCTTAGTCAAAGCATCTCTGACGAGAGGCTGGTTTCCAGCTATGTGCCTAGATAGATACATAGACTTCAGTATATGCAATCCACAGTGCACTTTAATATGTATGATCTGCTTTGCCACATCTTGGTTATACTTGAATTTTTAAAAACATGTTCAGACTTCAGGGCGTGTATGAAATATGAATGCTAGCAAGAATGCAAAACCTTCTCTTATTCACATTTCCTTTGAAAACCAGCAAGGTCACTGATGTAGAATTTAATATAAAATAAGAGATAGTTAACACTGGACTATGAAATGCTTTTTCTCCATGGAGGTATGCTGATTGAGACACTTACTGGGTTTCTAGTAAGCACTGGATGCTAAGGGTCTGTAAAGGTCTTTCTCATTTAGCACCTTCTTTGCCTAGTCTGTCTGTAACAAGATGCTGTTCTGCTCTCCTGATGCCTGTGTTTCAAAGAAGTGGCCTAGGGATAGCTTTCACTTCTAAGTAATAATCAAAGTCAGGGGTTTTTTGTTTTATATTAAAACTGTTTCATGCTTTTGCCATGTAACTCCTTGAGCAAAATTTTTGGTTATGTGATATTTTGAAAATATAGCCTTTATGTCATGTCTTCCTTCAACCAGCCACTGTGGAAGAATTGTCCAAACATCACGCTTAAAGTACTTGGTGCACTGTGTAGCAAGCCAATAGTGACTTTCATAAGTTTTATCTCACAGCCCTGTAATATCATCAGGTTTAGAAACCAGCTTTATTTTATGCTAAAAGGTTAACAAGACCAAAGGAAACCAAAAGTTGGAATTTAAAAAAAAATCAGGTCTGAACTCTATGGGTTGCTGCTACCCTTGCTCTGGGTTCTTTGTTAATAAAGCAATGCCAGCTAACATCAAGGGTCCCAGGGGGCTGGGGACAACCACCAGCCAAAAATCACTCAACTGGTGCAACACAGAGGTCACTTTGCAGGGTCTTGCGACATCAAACACTAAGTCTCTCTTGCAAGTCAGCAGTATCTGGAGAAGAAATACTGATGAGACGATACTGACGAGCATGCAGGGACACAACCTTTTGCAAAGCATCCTCACAAAGGACATGGCTGCTGCCCCTTCCCCATGCACTCCTTCCATCTCTCAGAGGAGAACCTGGAAAAGCTGGATGGCGCTGGCTGGAAAAGCAGTGTCTGGTGTATCTGGCTGCGTGTAGGCAGGAGTCAGACAGGGAGGGACGAGGAGAGGATGGACTGTAGGTAAGCCAGGGAGCTCATCATGTGGGAAGAAGAAAAGCTGCAGCAGATGTGAAACACAGTCAGTGAGAAAAATAGGCAGGTCAGAAGGAACAGCTGTGAATGAACAGGGAAGGTGTGTTGCAGCATTTGTCAAGGGCCATGAGAAAGATGTGTCAGTGGCTGAGCAGTGAAAAATAGGCCAGATGTAATATTTAAGACTGGATGAGTAGGAGAAAAATGTTTCTATGTAATAATAATATCATGTAAAAAAACTGAAGCCAAACTATAGGTATGATTAACTGGAACCAGATTTCTTGCTGGTCATTTTACTTTGTAGTACAAGTGTTAGGCTGTCTCCACATGAAGCTCACTGAATTTGAATATGTTTCTGTATTGAAATGAAATGGAACAATTATTATGAAAATACAGGTGTCTGTAGAAGGGGTGTTGCTGCTAATGAAGCTGTGTTGTGTAAAAGCTCAAAGAAGTCTTAGAATCTTTGTCTATTAACAGTTTAAATGTATACTTCAGCATGGTATTTGCTGAAGTATTTTAAAAAATACTATATTTTTAAAAAGATAAATTAGTTCAAAGTATTAATCTTTTGCAGTATAGGTTCTGTTCCTCCAAACTGTGTGACTAGCATTTCATTTGGAAAGTATGTAATATCTGTACAGCTGGAACAGGTTCGAAAATATTTGTATTTTTGTTTTTCTCTTCTGGAGCACAAGAGGAATCAAATCTACTGGAACCTCTGTGGGACTAGCAACAGAGAATGGCATGATTCTTTGTTACAGGCAGTATCCTAACATACAGCTGTAATTCTATTATTTCTCTGTCACTTAGCAGCTTTTGTTTGGATTTGAAACCCAGTGAATTTTTAAAAGGTATAAATTTGTTATGGAGCTTTAATATTGACTTGTGCTGTGTAGTTCTAATTAAGTATTCCCAGAAATGCACTAAAATGGCATTGTGTTTGTTGTGTTCCTGGGTTTGCTTGTTAGTTTTTTTTAAGGGAGGAAAAAAATCATGGCTGCTATTTTCCACTCACCTAAAAGCTCTTTTGTGATTATAATTCATATTATTCAGGCTCATACTGACCACACAGTAAATAATGTTTAATTGCCTTTGATTACAAAGAAGAAAAAAATAACTCTAGCAATTATGTATTTTGTTAGCACTGCTGCAAAATACAAGAAGAGTACTTGCTGATTCCCTAATGACTTGGGATCCCACAAAATGTACGATTCTTCACCATGTTTATCGGATTTAAATTCTGAATTGGACAGGGAGGAGGAGTGGCTTACTGGGAAAAGGAACATTTCAGGCAGGTGCAATTGTATTTATTTTTCCTGTAATAGGGAATAAAGAATGTGATGCAGTCTAATATGTTAGTTTTTAAGAGGTGGGGAAAGAATGACTGAAGTCTAGAATGATAGGTCTGGAGAAAGTTGAGAAGCTAGGAAAAACATTTGAAAGCTTGAAAAATTATTTTCATTGTGTAGACATTAATGTCTCTACATAAATTTCAAGATCCCTAGGCACCTCTATTCAAATATCCAGAGGAAAGATTTTTGGACTTTTCTGTGAATATCCAAGGCAGTTTGTAGCTTTGGTGACATTTTAGAATAGGCAGGTCATAGAAAGTTCAGTAGGAAAAATCCAACCATTTTCAAACCACCCTTTTCTGTGGGAGAGAAACTCCAAAAAGAATTAATGGTGTCCTCTCTTTCTAAATACTGTTAAAGCCTTTCTGTAGGTTAAGTTCTGTATACAGATATGGAGTATATCAACCTGTTCATTTTTCTTTCATGATGAATCCTTTTCATTTGGTACTTATCATGATGGGGAGAAGGTGACCAAAAATTCCTTTGATGGGGAGCCTAGACTTATAAGTACAAAGTAAAATCTTCTGAAAATGGAAATATTTTTCTGATTTCTCTATTCTGGTACAAGAATGCTATGGTATAAGCATCTGTACCATAAACTATAGTGTCCACAAGGCAGCTGTACAGACAGTTCAAGATACAATGTAGAGAGAAGGGCAGTGCTTGTATGTTCTTTCCATTTCCTATTTTTTATTTAATTTTCAGATCAAATTAAGCCTTTTCAATTGTCCTTTCCAAATAAAGAGGAAAAATCTGTAGGGGCAGAACTTATGGGGCAAAGAAGAAAACCTCAACCCAGGACATTATCTAGAAGAATTAATACTTAAAAACCCAGCAATGGATATGATAAAGAAAAATCTGTTGGCACAAAGACAGACTCTATAGACCGATAAAGTAATCTGTTCTGATATTGTCATTAATTTAAAGAAGTTCTCCTAATGATAATTATTAAGAAAGGCAGGGCAGAAGTGTTTAATACTTCCAGATTCCCATAAAGTAAAAGAGTAGGATCATATGGTTGCATGTATTTTCATCAGTCCAGTCAAACAGAGGAAAGTATGCTTATTTATGCTAGTTGATAATTTGAGCCTTAGCTCAAATAATCCTGTTCCCATTTCAAGGTCCTGAAAGAACCATGCACACCCAAAACAGGAGCAGAGGTAATTCAAGTTACAGCTGGAAAGAGTTTTCTCTTAGTTGTGAATTATGACAAGTTCCTCCTGCCAGAAGCTGCTGTCTTGATTGTTCATTAGAAAAATGGGATGATGAAAAGAGCACCATTCCCCAATACCTAAGAGGATATATTTAAGATTACTTGTTTGCAGTGCTAGAAATATGTACCACTGTATTTTTATTAAGATATAGATCACTTGACTAAACATGTTATTTTCTCCTAATATACTATAAGACTAAATTTATAGGTAGCCACTAGTTTGCGAATACACATCCTCTGTAACAAGTTTTCATACTTGCTTTTAGTTGCAATGCTTAGTGTTGCCATTTTTGTATATATGAAAAACAATCAAATTTCATGCAGCTGCCAGAGACTTGCTTTTTCAAAAGCATAAAACCTGAGCATTTCACCTAGATCTAGCAGCTTGTGTAGGAAGTCATAATTCTGGGAACCGAAAATTAAACTACTGCTGAAGTTGCCTGGCCAAGCACTTGTGGATGCTCCAGGAGCAGGTTCAACATGCAGAGGCAGGGCTTCATGCTCCCATTAAGCATTTCAAACATCTGTCCCCAGTGTTGAAAGCTCTATGCTGGCACCTGTTGAATAGCAGATCATTTGCAGGGTTGTACGTCATGGGTTTAGTTCATCCCAGTTTTGATAATCTCTTTATTCCCTGCATGCCTGACATGATTTGAGATCTGATGACACAGGATTTCTGTGGTTCATAACATGTATCTCAAGACAGAGAATGTGGCTTTAGGGCTTGTGCTTCTTAATACTTTCCTGTTTTGAACTTCATTCCCACATGATGAGGCTGGAGCTTGACAGTTGTTCTGATATTCAAGAACTTTCTGGCAAAGGCTTATTATTACTGCTTACTCTTCAGTGTATGGCCCAAATGCCATTGTGGGACTGGGAACAAGGAATGCCTAATGTATAATCGCAGGTACCATCAATGTTATCCATGGCTTGGGCATGAAATGTCATGTTATTGTATATCTACCCCCTCTGTTTCCTTCTTAGCAAAATAGGCTTTGCACCTCATAAGCATTTCAATGATATGATTTGCCATTTTGGATATAAAATGTTATTTTCATCTACTGGACAATAAATGTCACTTTTATATTTAGATAGCATCAGACCTCTGAGCTTCAAATTCACATGCTTGTTAAATATTTTTATTGTTTTCCTTGGATGGGTTGCCTGGATATGCATGAGAATGTGTCTTTTAATATATTTCTATCTTTATAACCTTGCTTGAAATCTTTGTACATTCTTATCTGATTTTGTAATCTTTACTGCATTCTTAAGCAGCCCTTTTATTAGTAGATTAGTAATCCTGAGCAAAAGACTCTCATGTAAACAGAAATTCTCTTAATTGTACCCTGGATCAATGTGCAGCCTTTTCGTGTGGCTTAGCTGTACGACCTATTTTGTGAGGGAACTTTCTGATCTTTTATATATATGTATATATACACACTTCACTTTGCAGATGAGGCTTTGTGGTACACATTCCTAGACAACAAAAAGTGTCAATGGGAGGCTGGGGGCAGAACATGTTTCCATATACTCACATTTCTGAGTTAGTGACTAATTATCTTGCAGGGTGTTTCCCAAGCCGGCACATAGGGAACAAAAATCCATGACTGTGACTCCTAGGACAATGCAAAAAGTAATGGGAATTAAAAAACATGAAAGGGACGTGATTATTAGCTACAGTCTGAAAGCCACAAATTCAAGAAATTCAGGCTTGCTCTTTAGATGTCCTGTAGCAATGTCCTAGGATTGTTATCTGTCTGAAAAACTGGAACACTACCATGTGTTTAAAGACTTACTGTTGCAAAGCCTACTAAGACCTTCACATTTGCAATTTACCCTATAACTGCTCTAAGAAAAACTAAGTTAAAAGAATATAACATAGTTTTTCTGGCAGAATCCTAACATAGGTCATGAAATGCCAATGAGTACAGAAGCAAGTGAGCAAAAGGAGGGTAAAACTGATTTACTACTAAATTAGATCCAAAAGTGTCATTCCTTGGTATTGTCTGACCAATTGCTCGCTATGATGCTTTGCAGTTGCACAACTTTTTCTGTGATTCTGAGGTCAGTGCTTAATCTATTTTCCATGTACAAATGGTAGAAGGAATTTGGAGAGCACGGTTTTTTGGTAGTGATCCAAAAGTATGCTCTGTGCCTGTAACAAATCCTTAGTCCTTTACCAGGTAAAAGTTTCAGAAATCCAAACTATTTTATGCTCCTCCCAGGAAAATGTTAAGGACTCTCATCATTGATAGGTGTGGTTATCACCTGCCCATTTAGTAAACGGAGTCAGATAACAACTACTCTGGTATTGGTCTAATAGTTAATGTATTGCCAGACACAAAAGCAGAAAGCCTTTTTTTCTGGGTGTGGTAGTGTTTCAATGCCAAAATGAAGCATTTTATATATTGTGTAAATGTACACTTCCTAAATGTTGTTTTTACCATTAACTGATCTCATTATCTGAGTGTGATGAATATAACATATCATGTGGTCTTACGCAGTAGGAACCAGTGCTTAATTTAGGAGTAAAACAAATTTTCCCCACTTACTTCTCACCTTTTTTTGAAGGATATTATCACAATACCTGGCTTAGAGTTTGCCATTTCTGGCTAAAAAGAACAGTTCAAATATGCAGTTCTTTTGTTTATGTCTTTCCCACCCTAAGAATACTGTCTCCTTTATCTTTCTCAACAAACATATGAAATATGGGAGAGAGGAGGGAAATGAAATAAGATGAAATAGATAAACTGAGGGGCTGGCACTAAACATAAGTATAGGGGAATTAAAAAAAATTTGAGAGCTAGACCTCAGTATAAGTAAGCAATTTGAAAGAAATGGGAGCAGAATGAAAATGAAAGGTAATAGATATTAGGAGAATAGATACCTTTTTGAAGAGCTACATAAGAAAAAAAGACTATGACAAAGTGGAATAAGGTTGGAAAACAAAACAATCCAGTAGGTAAGGATGAGAATAAAACAGGGAGATGGAAGAAAATGAACATAACAACATGGAAAAAAAAAAACAAACCAACATGAGAAAAACAACAGCACTGAGTTTATATGACTTAATTCCTTTCTACAGAATGCTAAAAGTTTTTGGAAGTTCATGGCAGTAAGGAGTAAGATCAACAGAAGAACCAAGACAATTTTATATGAACATGTGAAAACTCACATAGGCTCCCAACAACCTGGGATTTCCATCTGATATTTCATTTAAGGGTCTGACTTCAGAACGCAAAGTGGAGATCCTGAAGATAAGTACAGCAAGTCGTAAGTAGCTCAGATGAGAGAGCAAAGGAAAGTCTTCCCTGAGAGACTTTGAACAACCCCATGCTCTAGTCCCTATCATTGATAGAAATTGTTAGGTTATTTCATTTCTGCTCACCTGCTGTGTCTTACGGAAGTGCCATTTATCCAGCAGGAAGAACTGCAGGAGGGTATCTGAATGAGGGATCCTCCCATCCCACATTTTTCCAGCAGAACTGATAGGACCATGTTGCTTGTGCTGAAAGTTGAGGTGATAGAGCTGGGAGAGTACAAGAAATCAGTTTGTTCTTCCAACTCATGGAGGTCCTGGGCTGCCTCTTTCTTACAAGAACATGAGAGATACCCTTTCTTCCTCCATCTCCCAGGTCTTTATAACTTATAACTCATCCACTGCTCAGGGAGTGATCACCTTGAAGCTGGCTCTTTGCTCTAAACACTGATCTTCTTTAGCCACCAGATCATTCACCTAAAGCCACCAGTTTGTAATGTATTGGGTGGTCATGACCTTTCTCACTCCACATGACCCACTAGGATGTGGAAAACTTATGTAGGAGCTGCTCTTTTCTGTGTGGCAAATATTGACTCTTCTCATCTATTGCTTCTTTCTAAGCCCACATAAACAGAGTACAGGTTTTCACAGAGCCCTGAAAGCTGGTTTATTGAAGAGATCAAGGATGCTGCATAGATGAGCCTCCTCCTGGTATTGCAACATTGGGCAGTGGTGCTCTCCATTATGCAGATAACAATGTATACACCTGCCCACAGCTAGGACACACAGGAAATGTAAGAAATACACTGAAGAGAGTGGCTGGAATAGGATCCCGGGATCTGTCAGGGCAGCTTTTCCCTTCACATGTGGCCATATGTGGGATGAGGGCACTGCCAGGCTGCTGTGGTACATAGATGTGAGCACATGTCTGGGAGATGTGAAGACTTTGGACCAGGAACTTGAAGGTCTTGCTAATAATTGAGTAGGTTCTGCTAAGGATTACTCAATTTCTGCACTTAAATATCCTGGTAGATGAATTCAAATAGGCAAACATTTTCTAAAACCAAAATTAACTTGTGTCTGTCCTGTAATTGGTGACTGAGAAATGTCAAATCATCCTCTGTCTGAGACTAAAATATAGCAATGAGCCTCTATTTTTACTGTTCATTTTGTACCACAGACTATTTAGCAAAAAAAGGGTGAAAATGACATTGGAAACTGAGATCTAAAGTTGGTAATTTTGTAGTTTAGGAGGAGAAACAGCGGGGGTGATTTTTATATAAGCTGCCTTCCCCTCCTCAACATAGCTCCATCAAAGTGCTTTATTATATTATCGCTCATGCTTTTTGTACTGTTTTCTAATATTGTACTAACTTGTCTGAATCACTTTGAAAATCAGGGCTGCCTCCTTCTGAGACAAATCCAGGCCTCATTAAAATTCATAAACAGGCAGCCAAAAGCTTTGAGCAGTTTTCCATTGATGCTGAGAAATTGAATTGTCTTTATTTATCCTGATAGCGTATAATTTCAAAAGGGTGTCCACATCCATAGGAAACTGGATTTTGATTGATAACATTTAAGGCTCACTGTGAAAGAAGCTGATTTTCATTAAAGACTTCTGTGACACAAACTATTCAATGGTATCACAAATCAGCACTGCTTTAGAGTTTAAGAGCCTTCTTTTCGTTCAAAAAACCTTCATGTTCGCATTAATAGCAAACCTATGCTCTCACATAGCAGTGGTGTGATCTTCTCAGGTAGCACGCATATATACCTGGAACTCTGTTGTATACTGTCACTGCTGATTGCATGAACTGTCCCTCATTTTTAAAGAGCAGTGAGGGAAGAAAGGAGATAATCACTTGTCTCTGTGGTTGAGCCCACGTGATACAACTGAATACTAGTTGTGAAGTATATTTGGGCACTACATTGTTTTTCTTTGTCATTCTGCCAAATATGCACTGGGAAAAATGGTATTTCTCCAAAATCTTTCTCAAACTTAATTAGAAAAAAAATCATATGCTTTAATCAAAGATGAAAATTAAGAGATTTTGACATGGTATAATTTCAGAAATACAAGAATTTATATATAGCAATTGTCAAGCACACCAGTGATAATCAATCAGTAAGCTTTTGCAGGGCTTTGATATGGAAATCATCTAAAACCTCAGCAGATAAAATCAACTGGCTAGCATGTTTACTTGGAAGTTTTTCTAAATGTCAGTATGATAAGCACTTCATTAAAAAAAAAAAAGACTCCATTAGACAAACCTAGCACTTATGGCTACACTGTATGATCTATAAGTGATTGACATGTTGGCCTTCAGTTTAGAGAGGCCCCTAGTAGTATCACACAAATATGACACTTACTGTAGATATCAATGTAACTTTTTGTTTGACAAGAACGGACATTTTCCTGAAGCTTAAGGTTATCCTAGAAGTAGTGCCTTCAAATTAAAATAATTCTTGGGTTTAATCTGGGGTTTTTTTTGTCTAGAGAGTTGGGGTTTTATGTGAAATAGAAGATTTTTTTTCTGCTATTCACTTAAGCTAGAAAACCAGAATACTTGTACTTATCTACAGTGGGATATCTTTCTAGACAGATCTTTTTTTAAAAGATGGGAAAAGTTGTAAGATCAACTGGTTTTATGAGATTGCCACACTTCAGGCAATATGATCTACATTATAAAAATGAAATTATGTATATTTACATTTGGTTTCAGCAGCATAAATCCAAAAGCACAAGTCTAAATGCTACTTCTGCACTAGTTCATCAGATCTCTGGAGTCTGCCCTGGCCTTCTATAATGTATTGTATACACATAAAATGTTCCTTGCTCATCCCTCTTTTTATGAAATCTAAGAGATAACAAGTGAAAAATTTTAAAGTAAGCAGTTAAAATCACTGATGTTCATAGCAACTTTGCTGTTTATAACCTCTGAGAAAATGCAAGGTATAAAAGGTGAATTTCAGATTTGCTATTAAATTATTCTTTTATAACAAGACTCAGAATAATTCCATTATAGTAGTAGATTTGGTGGTGGCTTCCTTTTATAAAAAAATGAGTATACATAATACTGATGAATTCTATTATATGTGTCCTCAAAATAACAGTAAGTACATGACACAAGCATTTTGTATTTGGAACCTCTATGCCTTCTAGATTTAATGTATGAACTCAAATCCACTCAACTGAATTTTTGTAAACTTGTGTTTAGTAAATCAACATAAAGATGGTAACAGCTTTTAGTAAATGGGCTTCCAGACAGTTTGCCGTACAGCAATGTTTACTTACTTACTTATCATCCCTTTTAGCCAAATTTGTTCTGGTTCTCTGTCACAAAGTTGTGATTTCCCAAGGAAATCTTGCTACAGTCTATGAATCATTAGCAATATGCGATTTTGATTTTCAATATTAAATGTTTAAAATTAAATCTTTAAAAATTCCCAGCATTTTACCTGAGTTTGTCTAGTTCATTCACTGAAATACTGAAATGCATTCAGAAGTCAAAACAGAGGAACTCAGTTCAGAAGTTCTGGACCTGTCTCAGACCCATTACTCTTAAAAATACATAGCCTGGTAAGGAACACCCTTTGCAATATTTTTCATACTGACTGGCTCCAAAATGCTCAGAGATCTTTTGCTTTGATATCTGGCTTGAATACCCATCTTAGACCAAGTAGATTGCACATTCTCCATGTAATGCAGCCTTGTAAACAGAAGTTATTTTAAGTCAATTGTGTATTAGCTCTATGAAGTCAGTGAATACTTGATGAAATGCTTTTTCCATACTGAAATATTCATGAAGCTAATTTTCAACAATCAACAAAATCGAGTCATGTTTTTGAAAAAGAAAACAACATCTTTCCATATCTGCTTGTTGAATACAAATGAAAAAAACTCCTAAAATAGAAGTGATCAAATTCACTTTTTGTATTTGCTCCTGATTTGATGAGAATTTGGAGTCCCAATCAGACCACAAGTGAATAGCTCCTTTATTATTATTTTGATTTCAGTTATCAGCCATCTTCTTTTGGGAGTCAGTACAAAGTTCTAAATTTGATAATGAATCAGGAACACAACCCTGACCATAGTGGGCACTAACATTTCAATGAGGGATTTAATTTAATCTAACTCTAATTCTTAAACTCTTATTAATGTTTCCTATTTCACAGCACACATACACACGCATACACAGTTTAGCTACTTTAAACACAGTGATCTGCCTAATATTTAATGCTGTCTAGGGTAAAACCTGAACTAGCATTTACCAGTTTTAATCCACAGAAATCTATCAAATCACTGCAATTCGGTCTAATCACTATTTTAGGGGTGGTGGTTTTTATTGCATGATATATCAAATTCAGTCTGAGGAGAAGTTTAATTTGTTAAGGATTTTTCTGTGTGTCATTTTTGGCTTTGCACTCAAGAATGTGTTTTGTACTTTCCTAATAATGAAATTCACAAATGCCTTGAGGATAAGCCTCTCATTTTAGCTGAGCAATGTCGAGATTGACACAGCTGAAGTTCTAATGGAGAAGGATGCACAGCTGTAACTGCATGGCTTGGTGTGGAAAAATGCACTGTGGCAGCCAGTCAAAGGGTGGAGATGGAAGAGACATGGGAAAGTGATCTTCTTGTCCACCCAGCAGTGAAGCTTGTCTGGCCTGCAAAAAACAACCCAGGACTTTACATAATGCATGTAAGTTTTCTAAGGGTCTCATGCTGAGAAACAGGCATTTGGAAGAACATGGGGAAAATTATAGCCTTCCTACTGAGCAACTTGCCTTCTAGAACTACCAGAAGTTTTCACAAAAACCAAGATGCTGGAAATCCTAACCAGGCAGGGAGAAAAGGCATGCTATTTAAGCACCTACTTCTTCAGTTCCCCTCAGATTCACAGGTTAGGGCTCTCTTCAGAGAAAAGTGGCTGTTTAGAAGGACTTGAAACTTGGATGGAGTAGAAGGAAGATGGTAGCTGGGCTTGCCTTAAGCACAGTAGTCAAGTGGTTGGCATGTTCTCTTAGGAAATAGGAGAGTGTATGTACTTACCCTACTCAGCCTGAGGCTGTCAAAACCCTTATCTCTCTTCTAGGAAAGTGCTGTCAGCACCAGACTAGCTCTGAAGTTGGCTAGAGGCAATCCCCACCCTTCCTGTGTAAGCTTTTCTCCTGAAAAACGAGAAATACAAGAAGCATTAGGAACAAGAGAAACACTGTAAGAGGATACTGTAATGTGACTTGTTGCCAAAGGTTAGGTGAGCTCCAGGAATGCCTACTGTAATGTACATCTCACAGAAGGCTTGGGCAGAAACAGAGTTATTCTTGATTTCTTATTACTTTGGTCAGCGGCTAAATTTGGCACCAAAAAGGAGCCAAATGTTTTGGCCATCCACGTGTAACTGCTGTAGGTACCTGGAAATGTGGGAATCAGAGAATGCATCAGGCAGTTCCAGGCTTTGCTGGCACCTGACTTGAGGGGTTCGAGCTGAAGCCCCAAACTCCAGCATCTTGGATGTTCTGCCTAAATCCTGAGGCAGTTCTCCGGTAGTCTAGCTTTTGAAAAGTTTTTTGATTATAAAATCATTCAAGTAAATACGTATTTTAAAGAAAGAGCACTTTACCTCCCTTATATTCAAACCATTTTGCATGTAGAAAAATCTAAGTTAGAATACGAAATGCCTTGGGAAGTTAAAAAAAATATGCCCAGTCTACTATGAGCCCCCATTAAAAACAAAAAGTCAGGTGTGCAACGGTCATGTTACACAAGTCAAGGGTAATGCTAGCTGTTCCCTCTTCAGATGCACAGTTCACACATGATAGATCTGAACAGGCCTGTGCGAGGGGGGGCTACTTGTCAACTTCACTCTTTGCTTAAATAGATGACCTTTTTCTCACTTGGCAGGATTTCCAGGTATAATTTCTTTGTGTAGATAAACTGTTCTTTTGGCAAACTTGATTCTTCTTTAACAACTGAAATATTTTGGAACGGATACTGAGCACAACATAAACCTGAGCACGTCATAAATATAAGTGTAATTTAAGAAAGGCACCCCTGGTCAGGCTGAGTCAGCTGCCTTTCAGCTTGTTGACTGTGTTAGTTCTAGTGGAAACAAGCAGAAGACACAGGAATGCAAACAAAGAGCAATGAAAAGGAATAATCTGTGTCTTTCAAGTGTCAGTGAAAATAAAGTAAGGCAAGAATCTTTCAACACATTCCTGAAAGGTAAGCGTCTCTCTTCCATGGAGAAGACTGGGGGCTCTGGGGTGTCCTTTGTCTGTTATAGATCCACAGCTGTTCTGTAATTGTTCAATTGTATTTTACTGAGCTCATGTCTGCAGTGCAAGATGTAACCTGTGTTCCACAGCCAGACAAACCTGTTTTTGTTCACTAACAAGACAGTGAATCACTTCTTCTTTAAACATGTTTTTTTGTTGTTGTTGTTGTTTTATCCTGTGTTTTGTTATCATGCTTTTCTGATACCGTTGTTACAAATGTGTATAAATTCCGTTATTTACAGAATTAATGTAGGTAGCATGTGGAAGTTAAGGAATACATTAATGGGTCAATATACTGCCTGTAATATTTTCTGTGTCTCTATGTAGACATAGTCATCTGTCCTGCTTCCAGCTAGGACAGGGTTAATTTTTGCCAGGAGGGGCATGGCTATGACCTGGAGGTTATTCTATACCACTGCATGTCTTTGCTGGGTGTAGGGGAGAAGGCATTCTAGTTCGGGCAAGTGAAGGTGGGGGATGGAGCCATCCAGTATTGTCTATTGTCAGGAGGTTCCTGTGAATTGTTCCTTTTTTGTACCCTCAGTCATTAGTATTGTTTCTGTTACTGTTCATTTTCTTATCTTTTTGCTGTTTCCAGTAAATTGTTCTTATCTCTTCCTCTGATCTTTGCCTTCTGTGCTTCCAATTCCCCTCTCCAGGGTGCTGCAGGTGAGGCGGAGGGTGCAGCGAGCTATGCATGGTTTTTGTGGGAGTACTAATTTGAATACCATTCCTAAATCACAACAAGCTTATTTGGCACACAGTATGTGGCACGAAGGGTTGACATAACAACACGTCTGGTGGCTTTGACCTAAGCATTTGTTGAATTAGACAGGGCACCACTGGTCACAACGTTGCTTGTTCTGTTCATGTGGGTGTTCTACCTAGCCCTGTATAAATTCCTGCTCATGCTTCTTGCAGTGTTCTTTTTCAGAGCAGGGAGAGGGATCAGGATTGCTTTGTTGCTGTACTGTGTGATATCAACTTATAACATGATAATATCAAGGGCAATGAGGGTTATTTGGGATGTGTATTCAGTGTTGCTCTCCTACCTTTACCTTTCCGAGTCCAGACTGTAGTCGGTCTGTAGGGGGAGTAGGGGAGGATTATTTTCCCCAGCTTTTCACCCCCTTTTTCTCCCTCAGGCCTATTACAACACCTGTTGAGAACTTTTCATTTCCCTTGCATGTTAAGGAAAGCATGTTCTTGTTGCTACATCTGCCAGGCCTCCTTAGTGCAAGTCCACACCATGTTTAGAGTTATAGAAGAGATTTTTAGGGAAGCCTTTCAGAGATCTGCCTCGTGGCTTCGTAGTCATGAGTGGCATGGAAGGTGAGAGGACCTGGGCCAGTATTTGGAAGGCTTCTCTCCTCCAGTGGTTTGGAATTCACCCCTGAAAACTACAGGATCCTGTGTCAGAGCCTGGATGGATTGATGTCTCGATACACTTTGGGATGCCTGTGGCAGGGGGAGAGGGCAGGTCAAGCCCTGCTCTGGTTGAACAGTGAACTGCCCCCCACCCTGCTTCCCAGAGCCTGTATCCCAGCCCAGCAGAGCAGCTAATCACTGGTGCACTGGAGTCAGGGCTCCACTCTTCCCTAACCCAGCTCCTGAGGTGCCGAATGCCTGGAAGTCCCACCTGGGGGCAGGGCCCATAAAGTCCCAGGGGTAATTTAAGGCTGAACACGAGGCCAGCACGTCTTGACCCTACCTTCCTCTTGGAGCTTGTCTCTGAGCACTGCTGGTACCTGAGAGCTGGTAGCTATATATGTGCTTTCCTATATCTTTGTCTTTCTCTTCTTCTAATTCCCTCTTCTTGAAACACTTAGAATAACTTATCATTGAACAGTTTTAAAGTTTGCTAAGTTGAATGGGGCAAATTAATGTTATGAGAAATGTTTTATGTTGATTGGATGTTGTAGTAAACCTTTTGCCAAAGTTCCTTGATTTTTCTATAGTTTGTCAGTACACTTGTCTTGAGAACATCAAGTCAGTATTTCTTCTGGCTGTTTAACCCAGAGTACAAGAACCACTGTAAACACCTTTTCAGTGAGTCATTTGGGGCCTTACATCCTGTCGGACTGATAAAAAATGGGCAAGAAAAATGCTGTGGTAGCTCCAGAGAGGGGCAAAGTTATGCAACGTGCTGTGCCCTGGTTACTGTATACTGCTGATCACTAGACAGCACCCTCATGGTGAGAAGGAAGAAAACAGACCAACAGGTACCATGGCCACTCAAACTGCAGCTGAACCAGAGGAGCAACCTATGCTGGTAGCAGCTGCCCCTAGACAGAAGAACAAATTCAAGAACAGTTTGCATAGTGAGGAATGAAGACAAAGCAGGGCCCTCAGAACAGGAGGAAGAGGCAGGGCCAGAGGTAATCACCCTATCTCTATCCCTGAGTGATCTCCGAGAAATACAAATAGATTTTAGCTGCCAGCTGAATGAGCCCCAAGTGACATGGCCACCCTGATGCTGGGATATCTTGGCCCATGATATAAAACTAGATGGTATGAAGCCAAGCAGCTGGGATCCTTGTCCTGGGATGTGGACATTGACAAGGGGATTGGGTAGAGGACAGAAACTCTCAGCCTTTGGAGGTTGACTCCTGTCAAGCATGAGAGAAAGGTATTCTCTCAAGGGTCATCCAATAATGCACCCAAGCTGTTTGAGCACAATGGAGAAAAGTACCCAGTACCTGAGAGAATTAGCTGTGCTGGAGGTAATCTGTAAGGATTCAAGTGACAAGCTGGAGATCTTTGTAGATCCATGTGAGGATCAGTGTACACAATCCATATGGCAGAACTTTATAAGGAACACACCATTTTTTGTATGCCAGCTCATTGGCATTGAAGTCAATGAAAGGAGAACCAACAGTACTTCAAATGACTACCTGACCCCAGGAATATGAAGATCATCTTTTCTCCCCCCTAATGACCTGCTCCATAACTGTGGAAAGACTGTCCAATGCCACAGACATTCAAAAGACTCAAGCAAATTAGAGAGAAAATGTCCCATGCCCCTCCAGCATGGACCAGAGTCTCTGCTATTAGGAGTATGCACCCCATGCTTGAGAGAGAGGGTCCATGCCATGAGATAACCTGTGGTTTTACCTGCATAACCCTGGAGAGGACATGAGGAAGTGGGATGGAAAACCTCCCTCTGCTCTTGCAGCTGTGTATGTGAGTTGAAAGGAAGAAGAGCTACCATGGGAAATTCTGGATAAATGCCACTCCAGTTTCCCATGGGCAAGTCCTCAGACAGAATAGGAGGGCTGATGTTGCTTACAATCCTCTTGAAGTGACCTCAGTTTGTATTTACAAGGAGTGAGCGATGAGTGCCATCCAGGACTAGAGAGGCCCTGATTCCAGACAGGTTTCAGAAAAAAGGGACACTCAGATCTTGTGGACTGTATGGATCCAGTGCCCTGGCACATC